>PVJH01035679.1:0-19460 GCA_004026705.1 Nesogale talazaci
TTCATGAGGAAGGAAGGACAGGGGAGGAAGAGGGGAAATGAGGATCTGAGGGCTCAAGGAGAAAGAAAATGCTTTGCAAATGATGATGATGGCATATGTGCAAACGTGCTTGACACAATGGATGAATGTATAGACTGTGGTGAGATGTAAGAGCCCCCCCATAAAAGTATTTAATTTAAAAAATGGAAATAAAGCCAATATGTAAAGATGCTGACGTTTACAAAGAAATGCAAATTAAAACAGCAATCAAGGTGATTCTGATCAAAGAGATGTTGAACCTGCCTGCACTTTCTACTTCTCTGCTGCTCCTGTTCCACTGGCTTGAGGGGTCCTCAGTGCAGGCAGCCCGGGTGCACAGCAAGAACCCCCTGCGGCCCTGCTCTCTTGGTGCTTGTGAACCCTCACTCTCCCCCTCTGGGAGTGCCCATTCTAAGCCTGGTGACAAAACCAGCCAACCCCCCTGTTAGGGCTCCATGCACCTTATTTGATGGTTCCACACCTACAGGGGTGCAGATACCCATTATTTACATTATTGACAAGCTTTTCAATCTCCACAAGCACCTCATATTTGCATCATCCTGCCCTGTCATTTGGTGGATTTACAAAGAGGAGAGTAATGTTGCGGATTCGAATAAAGGACCACCACTATAAAGTCTTGATCATTTAGAAGAGTCTTTATTGGGTTAGAAGCAGACTGCTAGAATCTAAAAGCCATTCTTTGATTGCAGCCCCGAGTCCACATCTCAGTCCATCTTTCAGGCCGAGAAACTCATTTCTCACCTGTCTAGGGTTCCAGCCAGCATGAACAGAAGCAGAAAGCAAAATTAATGGATTAAGTGTAACTTCAAGAAGAGTAAGCATGCATTGCAAGGTACATTCCTTATCATCAGAAAAACAATACCAAAATTGATGATAACATCCAGGTTCCCATTATTGTCATTTTTTCCCATTATTGTAATTATGTTGTAACAGCCTGGTTATCGTGACAAGATGAACTACACCATTCAGATTACAACATCCAAGGGAATCAGAATAAACAACATATTGAAGAAGAATAGAAACTAATCGGAGTGTCCAGAACCTGGGAACATGGGAGTACATTCTAAAATTAATCCCCAGCAGAGACTTCCCCATAAGGGGTGGGAGAATAGGGTCGATCAAGTAGCAGTCACCTCGAGTAGACAAGTTACTCAGCAGCTTACAAAAATGGAGTTTTCTTTTGCTCCTCTGCCTCAGTAGTAGTAGCAGCAGCTGTTGTTGTTTCCTGCTGTGAAATCAGTCAACTCAGAGCAACTACAGACACAGCTCTGCCCAGCCCTGGGCCATGCTGACAATGGTGACTTTTAAGGCCATTGTTCCAGGCACCACATCACCATATCACCAAGGGTTTTCTTCCTCCCAGTAAGTCATTCACTGCAGATGGACCTGCAGGGAGGGATTTTGATCTGAGAAAACAGAATCTGAGGACAACGGAGGGAAAGGCCGCTGGGGCACCAAGTTTATCATCACTCAGTGACTCACAGGACCCAGCCAGGCAGGGCAGAACTGCCCGTGTGAGCTTCCCAGGCTAACTCTGCAGGAGTGGAAAGCCCAGTCTTTCTCCCCAGGAGCAGCTGGGGGTTTAGAACCGCTGATCTTGCAGATCGTAGCCAAACACGCACCCACGATGCCAGCAGGGCTCCTTACATAAACGATAGAATCCACAAAAGGCTCAGAAGCTTGTAAGAACCAAGAGGCAGGGAGGAAGGAAGGACCTTCATTTTCAGGATGGTCAGAAATTGTTCAAGAAGCGGTCAGGTTCTTAGAATCCTTCCTTCCTCTCAGAAGAGGCCTGGGGATTTGGTCTCCAAAGAAGGCAAACCAGAAAGACTGTATAGGGGCTGACTGGGCCAAATGGAGGTCATGATTTAACATTGGAAATGGGAACAAAGGGACATGTACAGAGAGAACGCTGGGGTGCTCTGTCTTACCAGGCTCCCAGAACTCACCCTCTCCATACAGACGTCTTAAAATAGAGAAGGTGTGTGTGTGTGTGTGTGTGTGTGTGTGTGTGTGCGCGTGTGTCTCAGAAAGCAACCTTACTCAGTCTCAGTTTGCCAGGCCAGACGTTGAAACTCCTTGTTCCGCCCTGGGTTCATTGAGGATGCTCATTTGACTGCATGGAAACATGGGTCTGCTCTCTTCCTGAGAGCTGGCCAGAAGCCCAAGCCAACTGAGAAGCTGAAAATACAGGGAATCCAGCCCATCCCGACAACCCTCGCAGAGAGCCTTCCTGAGTCCCACCCACACTGCCCCCCAGCCAAATGCTCCAGTTGTAGGCCACCTACATTCCCCAGCGTGCTTTCAAAACCTGGTTGTGGAGTTTCCCCCAACCTCCAACAGGTTTAATGATTCAATAGGAGGACTGGGCGCCAGGGCTTACTACAGTGAGAGGAGACAAGGGAAGAGGAGCAGAGGGGAGCTAGCTGGTGCTTCCAAGACCCCTTTCCCAGAGGGGTCACTGAGATGCACCCACTTTCTCCAGCATGAGCTGGTGACCGTGCCTGGCAAGAGACGCTCAGTAGAGACTCGGACCCACGGCGTTTACTGGAGGCTGCTCATAGAGATACTCATCCCAAGTCCCAGACTCCCAGGACAGTCCGTTCGGCATAGCCCACATTGTCGGCACGGTGCAGGCCCAGCGAGGCCTCTCATGGCACATGGATGGATGGAGCACAATGCAAGCCAAACACACAGCCACTGAGGCAACACTGACTCACAGCGACCCTCTCAGGCAGCGTGGAACTGGCCCTGTGGGCTTCGGAGACCCTAAACCTTTCCGGGAATAGAAAGCCTTATCTTTCTCCCGCAGAGCAGCCGGTGGTTTTGAACTGCCAACCTTGCAGCTAGCAGCCTACCATGCCACTGAACTTCCCCAAGGACTGGTGGAAACCCTCCAGAATTCCCCCCTCCCCAGATGGCCAAACGTGTTATAGATCCCGATTGCGTGTCATTCCGTGTGGGCCTGAGGGCTCCCTTGCTGTGTCAGTGAGGTCATCTAGGCGCAGGCCAGAAAAGGGAACAGCTTGGGCATTGCCACCGTCCAGTCCATCCCAACTCATCGTGAGCCGACAGGACAGAGTAGAACTACTCCATGGGTTTCCTAGGCTGGAAGGAACGCACTGCAGGAGTAGAAGGCCTCATCTCTCTCCCGCCACCCAGGTCCTGACTTTGAACTGCTGACCTGGGGTGAGCAATCCAATGCACGTAGCCCGCGAGGCTACCAGGGCCCCTAGCTTAGGCACAGAAGTGAGAAGATTGCCGAGGAACAGACACCAAAGAGCAACAAGGGCCTTCCCGATGTGCAGCCTCCTGAACTGTGAGAAAACGTGCGCTTCTGCTTGTGGAAGTCAACCACTTGCGGGGTTTCTGTCGAAGCAGCACAGAGAAACCAGCCCAGGGCCTTGCAAGCAAACCTTTCCAGGGATAGTGTAATCGGAGGGAGACCTGCAGTGTGAGTGCTTTTCTGCACACATGCTTGCTGATCTTCACCAGAACAGACTCGTGTAAATAATCAGGGAAGCCGAAGCCACAGAACAACCTAGAACCTCTATTTAGATTCTATTTATTCCAGAAGCTTTATTCCACTTTATTCACAAGATAATGGCAAGATTGCCCTGTCCCTACCCAACTAAGTATGTATTTATACGTTGGTTTTGTTTATTTATTTTTTAGCTATTTTATTTTTATTGAAAGAGAATCTTGGGCTGAGAGTGGTTGAGTGTGGGACTGCAGCCCACTGGCTTGGCAGTTCAAATCCAACAGTAGCTCTCCAGGAGCAAGGCTGGGTAGCTCCCACAACCACCAGAGGGCAGTGATGCCCCCCCAAAAAACAAAAACAAAAGAAAAGAGAATCTTGAGGAGACACCAAGGTGATAAAACCACAAAGAAAGCCAAGGAGCGTGTAGTGGACACCACCCCAATTGCCAAGTCTTTTGTCTACCGAGGCCCATCTGCCCCTCGTTGAATAACAGCATTGTTGTAACACAGCAATGCGGTTCCCCAGATGGACTACCTTTCTCACCACCACCTCCAAGTGTGGCCACGTGACTAGATCTAGCTGATGGAGCCTGAATAGAAGTGACATGGCACTTCTAGATCTGGGTTAAGGCAGGTCAGAGGTCATTCTCCCTGGGAGTTATCAACCATTTAAAGCAGTCAGACTGAATAGTCTGTCCCATCCTAAGTGGGCCCACTCCCTTCTGATAAGGTTAGTGGATTGTACCCCTGAAAGAGAATCAGGGAGGTCAATCCCACTCAAGGATGACCAAAACATGCTGCCATATTGGGTCTAGGGTCCGTCCATCTTGTCACATGTGCACCCCTAATCCCTTTCCTTCCCATTGCATGTGTACCCCTAGCTCAACCCTTTCCTGTCATGTTTATGCCCCTTGTACAGCCCCTTCCTGTGACGCGTGTGGTTCTCTGTAATCACGCCCCTAAGTATATATGGGCTTCGGCCAGAAATAAAGAGAGAGACCCTTCTGCCCTTTCAGCTGGCGGACCTGATTAGTGAAATCATGGCTATCCAGAGCTGAGTATGCTACCATGAAATGTGTCTGACTTCTTGATTTTACTTTCTCCTATCCTCTATGACCTTACTATAATCTTTATATATTTTTGGCTGTATGATTGCCCTTACTGAAGTACCTGTGTGACGAGTTGTGGGGGGCTGGATTCCCCACACCACTCCCCATCTGTCCTTCTCGATTCTACTGGCGGTCACTCAGAAGAGCCCAGGAGGCCGTGTCCGCCCCTCAGGTGGCAGTGAAGGTGCTCCAGGCGGAAAACCAAGACAGAAATCAGGTTCCCTGAAGAGCGTTACCATACCACCTGCACTGTCCCAGGAGAGAGGAGTAAGCGTCTCACTATTGTTTTGGACAATTTATTATTTTTGTCTTTTTTTGGAGGGGGCGTGGCATCAACTGGACAATTTATTATTGTTACAATCTACACACAGTAAGTTTTATTTCTGTCCTGCCATGGAGGCCTATAACTTTTAGCAGCTGTGTAGAATCTTAGAAGCCCACCACTTGCAGGATAAAGAACAATTCTAACACCCAGAGGGTCCCTGCTTGCTATCCTTTATGTTGGGACGCACGGGTGGCACACTGGGGGGAGAAAGTGCACCGGACCCAAGCCAGGGTCCCTGCCAGGCAAGTGAAAGCTGGACACTGAATATGGAAGCTCCAAAAAGAATTGATGCTCTTGAACCGTGGTGCTGGAGAAGAACCTTGAACCGACCACGGACTGCCAAGAGGACAAACACGTCTGTCTTGGAAGAAGTACAGCCAGAGTGCTCCTGAGAGGGGAGGATGGAGAGACTGCGTCTCACGGGGGACCAGTTGTCAGAAGAGACCAGTCTCTGGGGAAGGACAGCTGCTTGGTGAAGTACAGGGACAACAAAAAGGACAAGCTGGACGGACACAGAGACAATGACCTCAGGCATATGAGCAATTGTGAGGGGGGCACAGGATGGGCGGAACGCACTCAACTGACACCTAACAACACTGTCTACGGGAGCAGGACCCTGGTCTCTTTTCCTCTGGAGCCGCTGTGGGGTCTACAGCTGACCTTTCAACCTGCAGCCACGTGCCTAACCATCGTGTCCATGCCAACGGCGCCCCTCTGGCCTTTCCCGTTCGTCTCCCCTCTTGCTCAGCCATCCCAGGCTTCCTGGGACTGTCTTACATCTGTGCGGCCGACCTTTGATGCCCAAGTGCGGTTCCTCTTCCTCTGCGTGCATAGCCTTCACCTGGCAGGTTACCATGGTTACTGGGAGCATGCTCTATCCCTGAAGGTCAAGAAGGCGCTGCTGGAAGGCGTCCACAGGCACACAAAGAAAATCTGCCTGTCACCCACCCTCCGGTGGCCCCAGACGCTCTGGTTAGGAAGGCAGCCCAAAGACCCTGGAAGAGCGCCCCCAGGGGAAACCCACCAGACCACTGCACCATCATGGAGCGCCCCTGACCAGGGAGTCCACCATGGAAAAGATGGGCGCTAACAACCCCCAGTGTTCATGGGGGACGTCATGGGCCACCAGCCTCTCCCGGATCAGACAGGCTGTTAGGAAGCTCAAGGGCAAGGACGTAGCCGAGGCCAGCACCTGGATGGGGCCTGACGGTGAGAAGAAGCCCACGTCCCACTGGCTCCTGACTCTTTAGGTGTCGCCAACAACGATCAGAATGATCTAAACTGACTCCAGCTGGCTATACTTTTTTCAATACATAAAATCTCCTGGCCATCTAGTTGGCCAGAAATTCAAACACAGAGCACTGAACGCCGGAGGACGTCCTGGGGACGTCAAGGAGCTGGAGTTCCGTGGGGTCCTCTGTGCTCGGTGCCTGTATTTCCCCGAGTCTCAGAGATTCTCCACATGCGCTGCCCCCGGTTCTTCATTGTTGGTGGTAAATCAGGCTCCTCAATCTTGTTTACTCTCTTGAAATCTGTCTAATTCCTTTTGTGTCTCAAAGAGATCACCTCAAGAGCTACACATCCTGACTCACGAACCTCTATCTGCCTCATCAGCATCCTCCAGGGTGGACTTTCCAACACATTGGCTAATTGCATAAGATCGCACAACAGAGAACAAGCACACACTATTTGGAATCATGGGAGAGTCAAATTGACACATATTTGGTGGGGGGTGGGGGCAGGAGGAACACAACTCAGTAACTGACATCCCCTAAATTATTCCAGAATGTTGGCAACATTCATATTTGTCTTTCTCCCCAAAGAAATGCGATCCGAAATCTTTATCAATCTTTAAAATTTTGGCACAGTATATTTATTTATGTTTTGGAAAAACAATGTACGAGCCCCTAATAAAATGATTTAAATTTTTAAAAAATCTTTAAAAATTCATTCGTGGGCTGAGCCCTGGTGGCATAGGGGTTGTGCACAGGACTGCGGCCCACTGGGATGGAGGTTCAATTCCTGCTCACAGGAGCAAATGCTGGGCCTCCTACTCCCACCACCAGGGCAGTGACGCCTAAAAGGAAAAAAAGAATTCATTCGTATTTCCTTACAGTAGTTTCTGACAAACTGCACATATGATTGTCCACTGGTTTGTTCGGGGGCTTTTTTGCACATCTTAGCACTAGTCGTGCGAAGGGGTTTCGGGGTGTTCTTGGGAAATGAATCTCAAAGCAGATGCCGGGTCTCCGTGAGCTTCCAGAGGCCCCTCGTGCGCAGCTGACGGCGTCATTCTCGGAGACGTCCAATGTTAGGGCTGGCGGTTGGAAGTGCTACTGGGCGTATGGAGAAAATGAAAGGCAACAATGATGACCAGGAAAGAGAGGCGACGTATGTCCGAATGGAGCCTCCTCAGACCAAACTCACAGCCAGGGCATCGACACCGACTCGCCGAGACCTCTGGGGCAAAGTGGAACTGCCCGGGGAGTTTCCCAGACTGTCGCTTTTTTCTCCCGAGGAGCAGCTGGGGGTTTTGAACTGCCAGCCTTGTGGGTCACAGCCGAACACGTAACCACTGTGCCACCAGGTGTCCTGACCTGCAGGAACGTCAACGCAAAACCTGGAGAGGGGAGCGGGGATTTGGGGGAACAAGAGACGCGAGAAATGGAGACAAGAAAGAATTCTGATCAAGTCTCATTTATTGAACAAGAGGGTGAGACTTAGATAGGTCAGCAAGCAAAGAGGGGAGGGGGAGCAAGCTGCAGATATTTCCTGAGAACGTTGGGTTCAGCACGTCGTCTCAACAAACGGAAACCTCCTCATCGATCTTAGGCAGGCCAAAAAAACGTCAAACCCACCCTAAACTAAGCAAAACGTTCCTATTGCAACAGGATGGAAAGTTACAAGACTCAAACTTGAGAAAACAAGGGCCAGGCTTCCTCAGCTCAAACAGGCAGGCACCAAAAGTCAAGCAAACGCTGGGCCTCACGGCTCTGACTAGGCCAACTCTTAAGGTCAAGGCAAGTGTCCGAACTTTTGCCTCTGGACAGGTCCTCCTTTTTCATTTTTTCAAAGCCAAGAGAGACCCCTTGGGAACTGCGCCTGTCTTAGGTCTCCAAGCCTCAAGATCATCCTTACCCGTCATCAGTCGATAGTCCTCTCAGCGACTAAGACCTGTCTTAGGTTGGTATGATCTGGACTCAGTTTTACCCGTCATTGGCTGTCCAGTTCAGCACACAGGGGAGGTCACAGAGAGGCGTGAACCACCTTGTTCGCACATCTCAAGGCGGTGATAATGGACCTGTATCGGTTTTGCCTGAATGACCTCAATCTGTTGCCTGAGGAAAGCCATGGAGCTTGTTGAAAAGCACAGGTCCCAATGAAATGGCAAGGAAGAGCATCACAAGGAGGCCCAGGATGGCCAACCCGGGGGATTGAGAAAACCGTCTTTGAAATAAGCCTTGATGAGCCTGTCACTCCCGCTCCCTTTTAGCCAGCCCTTCCCGAACTCTTGCCAGGGATGCCTTCACTAAACCCGATTTGTTCGCGTAAAAGCAGCATTCTTTTTGGAGGGCTGCGCAGAGACCGCCTTGTTGGAGAAACAGCAGACCCAGTTCTCTTCTGTTTTGAAGCACCACTTCGGCTAATGAAGAAAGTAAATCCTGGAGACTTTGGAATAGAATTGGTTAGTTTTTTTCAAATCATCATCAATAGCTGTTCTTAACATCTTATAATTATTGTCCTGCTGTATTAAAGAGGCTATGCCTGCTCCTGTGCCAGCAGCCCCCAGGCCTAGCAAAAAAGGCACCGTCAGGGCTGTTATGGGTTCTCTTTTTTTCTGAAACTCAGGCCACCGCCAGTGAGGGCGGACATCATTTCTGTTTCAGATCGGTAGGTTATACGTGGCCACAGTTGAACAAGGATGCAAAATCCTCCGCCTTGGGACAAGACCAGAGCGTTGGCACATGGTGTAAGCCCAGTGGAGCAGGCCCACCAAGCACCTTCAGACAGCACAAGAAACCCCATAGATGAGTTTACAGGCGTAGCTGTTTGATTGCAAAGATGCCGATATGACGGCGGGAGTGGGCCTATCCAAGTGCCTTGTTCTTGCATTTCCTGTATGGTCAAGGTTCCCGTGACTTCTCCCCACCTACAGGAGCTTGAACTATTTGAGAGGGAGTAGTTCCCCAAGATTGCCATTCCCTCGTAATAGGGTGGCTGGTTATTATAACAAAGCCAACAAGTGTCAGTAAGATCTGGACGGGTAGCATTGAGGATCCGGAACGCTAGTTCCATGACCCTCCAAAGGGGATTGGAGACCTCAAAAATGGGCTAGGGCTGAGCCCCGATGGCGTAGTGGTTGTGCGCGGGACTGCAGCCCACTGGGACAGAGGTTCAATTCCAGCAGTGGGGCTGGGCCTCCTACTCCCACCGCTGGAAAGCAATGATGCCCCCAAAAAGCAAGACAAGACAAAACAAAACAAAAATGGTTTGAGCTACATTTAACTCAAGGGTGTTGATGGAATCAGAAATGGGCTGAACACACTCCAAGACGTTATTGGGGCCATCGGCTTTGGGGGGTCCCTGAGTGTAAGGTGTGTTTTTCACTTTGATAGAAAACAAACATCCATTGTCGTATCCGGACTGATAGAGTCGAAGTCCCCACATCAGTGAGTCCTCCCACTTCCTGAACTGGGTTCCTTTGCTAGTGAAAGAAATGTTAACTAGCAAATCATTTCCCCTCTTGAGCTCTTTTACCGAAATCAAATCATCTTTCACGGGAGGGGACCAATAAATACTTCCAGTGGACTCGCAGCCCCAGCTAGCACAGAAAAAGGAGTCTGCACCACCACAGTTGATCTTTCGATGAAGTCTGTTAAAATGACCAGGGCAAACGTAAAACTCCTTCTCACTCAAACCTGATCCGCTCGGGTTACAAAGCCCATCCGGATTATTATCCAGATCGTTTCCTATGAATAATCTACAAAGGGGAACCTCTATGGACGGCCACCAGGTATTTGGCACGGCTATAAAGGAAGTGCTATTGACTGTTACCCCTTGCCCATTGAGGACCATCCAGGTGACATTCATGGGTTGATGCGGGTTGGCAGAATGAGACTCAGAAACTTCGATGAGTGGGATCAGGATCCACCAACACATCTCCTTAAAGTTCATATCTGTAGAAAATAAGAAGGAAGGAATGTTCTCAGGGAGAAGGTCTTTCCCTGGATTGATGGCTATTGTCGACTTGTTTCACCAATCGCTCTGGCAGCCATCCGGCTGCATCATGTTCTCGAGAGAAGACGCACTCTGAGCCTCTCCCCCAGATTAGCACTGGGTCAGGGCCATGCCATGAATTATCCAGTGGATCTTTCCATTTTACCATGGCAAATTGTTTTTGAGACTCGGGATGCCAAAAATGATTGGCAGCGGATTTTCCGTGATCATCCAGTGTTAAAAAATTTTTAATAAAAAGGGCATGATTAAGGATGTTTCAGGGGGTGCCCTTTGTGGGGTACCATTCCCCCTTCTTTATTTTTTCAATGGTGGTTTTTATAGACAAATGAGCTTCTTAACCATTCCTTACCCATAGGGGTTATAAGGAATGCCTGTGACGTGTTTAATCTGTAGCTGGCTGCAAAATGTTTGAAAGGCTTTTGCTGTATAGCCAGGACTATTATCCGTCTTTATTTGTTTAGGGGTTTTTAAAACTGAAAAACCATGAAGTAAATGAGCAATTACATGCTTAGTGGCTTCTTCTGTCTGAAGGGTAGTGAGTATAAACCCACTATATGTGTCTATGCACACATGAGTATATTTTAAATTTTGCATAATGGGTGACATTTATCTGCCAGATCATGTTAGGAACAAGCTTCTTGGGGTTAACTTTCAAATAAGGAACTGGCAAGTGTATCACACAGGAAGCACACTGTTTAACAATTTGTCTAGCCTGTCTTCTAGTTATTTTAAACATCAGTCTTAGGGACTGGGCATTTAAGTGACGCAAGGCATGGGCGGTTGGCGCTTGTTGTAAATTGTCGGTCATAACTGTGATCACCATCGGCAATCTTGTTACCTTGAGCCAGAGGCCCTGGCAGCCCCGAATGGGCTCGAATATACCCTAAGAAAAAGTGGGCAGTTTTTCTATGAATGAGTTGCTGGCAGTGCAAGAATAACCTAGCTGTTTCTGACACATGTTTAATCTGCACTACAGTTTCCAAAAGAGGTATTGAATGAGCCAAATAAGCACTGTCTGTATAAATGTTAAGCGCTTGACTGGGAAAGGCCGATAAAACTGCAGTCATAACTTGTAACTCTACCAACTGAGCAGAGGCAAAACTAGTTTTAAATTTAATTACTTGGTTTGCAAAAGAATAGGCAGCAATTCCTGTGGATGACCCATCCGTGAACACCAGTAAGGCATTATCCAGAGGTTCTTTACTAAAAACTCTGGGAAAAACGAAAGCATGTAATTTGCAAAACTGAATTAATTTATTTGGTGGATGATGATTATCCAAACTACCTGCTTGAGAGGCGCAGGCTATTGGCCATGTCTCCGTGTTTTGTAATAGCCAATTAATCTGGGACTTAGAATAAGGTTGTATGATATTTGATGGCTTCAAACCAAAATATTGGCGGCCATTTTTTTTCTCATAATGATTAAATCCACTACGGCATCATAATAGAGAAGCAAAACCTTTTTGGGGGAAGAGGGCAAATGGATCCACATAATTGGGCTGCCTTGCCAAAAGAGGCCAGTAGGTGTCACTGTTGTATTAAAAATTATAAATGCTAAAGGCTGATTGTAGTCTATACTAGTGACAAATTGGGCCGCGATGGTGTCTTCTACTCTCCCGAGTGCAATCAATGCCTCCTCAGAGATTGATCTGGGAGATTTAGGATGGGGATCACCTTTTAAAACGTCAAACAGGGGTTTTAGATCACCCATGGTCAGTTTTAAATATGGCCAGAGCCAATTTATATCTTCTAAAAGCTTTTGGAAATCATTAAGAGTCTTTAATTGATCTCTACGGATGACAGCCTTTTGATTAATAATTTTTGGTCCATTTATTTGAAAACCCAAATAAGTTTAGGGATCCTGCAGCTGCACCTTCTCCGGGGCTATCGGTAGCCCAGCTTTCATCAATTCTTGTTTGAGTTGAGCAAGGCACTGCAAGACCTGTTCCCCAACACACCCTGCTATCAAGATATTATCCATGTAATGAATAATATACATGCTATCCCAATGGTCCCTGACTGGTTGTAGAGCAGCAGCTACATACTTTTGACACAAGGTGGGGCTATTGGCCATTCCCTGAAGCAACGCTTTCCACTGATACTGTTTTATTGGTTTTTTAAAGTTTATGGATGATACACTAAAGGCAAATTTCTTCTGATCATCGAGATGCAAAGGAATTGTGAAAAAAGCAGTCATTAAGATCCATAACAACTTTAAAATGCCCTTGAGGGATTGCTACTGGGGAAGGCAGTCTAGGCTGGAGGGCGCCCATGAGTACTCTGATGGTGTTGACAGCCCTTAAATCTTGTAAAAGTCTCCATTTCCCCGATTTTTTCTTTATGACAAATATAGGAGTGTTCCACGGAGAAGTATTTTTTGTGATATGCCCTGCATTTAACTGTTCCTGCCCTAACTACTGGGCAGCAATCATGGGCCATTGATGAACCCAAACAGGTTCAGCCGATTTTCAAGTGATTGGGTCAGTGTGCTGACTTTGGGGTGCAGGCGTGATGATGGCCATCATCAAGAATTTTCAAAACCCTTTTTGTCCAGTTGTTCCAGGGCCGGAACAGGTTGCCAGATACCGTCTTCCCTCTTTCCAAGCCCTTTTCCAGGACTAAATCCTTGTGCCGACATCTGTGCAGTAACTACGTCATTCGGGCTGCACATCATGATTTTTATTTGAGAAAGCAAATCTCTGCCCCAAAGCTTAACAGGCAGTTGAGGGATGACAAAGGGTTTGATCAGGCCAGAATTGTTTTCTTTGTCCCTCCAAGTGAGGTATTTGGAACTTTGTTTGGGATTACTGCTTTGTCTAATTCCACTTAAATTAGTTAAAGTTTTTGAGGTAGGCCAGGTAGGGGGCCAGTCTTCCTGCCTGATGAGGGTTACATCAGCTCCTGTGTCCATTAAGCCTGTAAATGATTTGCTGTCCAGCCATAAAGTCAAATAAGGTTTCTGATTGTAACTGGCTGCACCCAATACGCATTTGAGGATCCAAAACCTCCCGTTGCTCATTCAGGGTGTTGACTTTTGTTATTAGTTTTAACCAGTGGCAGCAAAATCAACAGTGCTCTTCTTTCTCCCTAAGGAATGGTGATAATGTTGTCAATCGCCCTAGCCATTATTTTAATTTCCCCAGTGAAGTCATTATTAATCACTTCCGGGTAAATCTGTAAGCCTTTCATGGTGACACTGTTTCTTCCTAAAACTAATCCAGAATCCTCAGAGGGCAAAGGGCCATGCACTCCAGTGCCCAAGGCTTGTGCTCCCATTTCAGGAGTCAGTACTGTGTGGGAGGTGGCACAGAGGTCCAGTCCCACACTCCCTGGGGTTGCTCTGCTAAGTTCTGAAATGGATTGTTGTTGCTGGCCGGTACAACACTGACCAACCCATAGGCTTGTTTCGGGGCCAGGGGCTGGCCCCTCAGTCCATTTCCCGAAAAAGAAGAAAGAGGGTTCCCCTGATTATCCATTTTCTACCTGCATTCGCGGGCCCAATGTCATCCCTTCTTGCACCTTGAGCAGGTACCAGGGAGCCGCAACGTCTTTTTTTCAGGCTCCCTCAAAGAGCCGTTTGAGTCCTTGGGGCATCCTTTAGCGAAGTGCCCGTTCTGGCCACATTTAAAACAACCCTTCTTATTTCTGTCCCAAGAGGCTAGGAAGTCCCTCACTGTCTGTTCACTAAAGGCAGCAGCCATAGCCAGTCCTTGTTGATAGGAAGGTTCAATGTCTCCACAAAGGCAAATATAACCCCTCAAATCTCCCTTATTCTTGTGTAATCTGATGGCCGCTTGACAGGCGGGGTTTGCATTTTCTTTTTTTGGGGGGGGGAGGCATCACTGCCCTCTGGTGGTGAGAGGAGGAGGCCCAGCCTTGCTGCTGGATTTGAACCTCCAACCCAGTGGGCCACAGTCCCGCGCACAACCACTCTGCCACCGGGGCTCAGCCCGGGGTTTGCATTTTTAAAAGCTAGTTGTTTGATATATTTTGCATTGGACTCCACATTTCCAAACAATCTCTCAGATGTGGTCATAAGCCTATGAGTGAAATCCAAAAACGACTCATCAGCTTTTTGTTTTATTCCTGTAAGGGGAACCTCTGGGTCTCCTTTAAGGGGCAATCTTTTCCAAGCCTTTACCGCGGCTGTCTGTATTTGGGAAAATAAACCGGGGGGGGGGCGGGGGGTAAACCTTTTGTGCCTCAATGGTAGCATATTCACCCTCACCCATCAACATTTCCAAGACCCAAGGTGTAGCAGTTCCAATGTTTCTTCTGGCAGTTTCTTTACAATATTCAAAAAATTCTGACTTCCACAGCAAGTGATCCCCTCCCATGAGGACTGCTCTGGCTAAGATGTCCCAATTCCCTGAAGTAAGCCACTGTTCAGCTAGGGAGTCCAGGCAGGCAACACTGTAAGGGGAGGTAACCCCATAGGTGGTAACGGCCTTTTTTAATTCTTTTCTTAGGTTGAATTTTAAACCCTCCTAACATTTAACAGTTCTATCATTTTTTGTTTTGGTTTCAAAGACAGGGAAGGTAAGCTGTTGAGGATCAGAAGATGTTTTAAAAAAAACTCTGTTTTTTATTTCCTCTTCAGTATCTGATATCAGGCCATAAAATTCTTTGGTTAGAGAATTAATTTCCCTTTTTAATTTGATCTGTCTGCGCAGCCGCTCAGCTTGTTTCTCTAATTTTGTGACCTGACCGGCAGCCGCCGGAAGCGGGGCCGACGAGTCGGATGGAATATTGTATGGTGGCGGCTGGGAGAGAAAGGGGGGCCCTCCTGGGTTGCGATGTCGGACGGCTTCCTCCGCTAACTCATGCCAACCTACCTCTGACGGGTCCGGGTCTGGGTCCTCAATGACAACATCATCAAGGACTCCTGAGGGGTCTGTCGCTATCGGTCCCTTGTTGAAGGGAATGTTCATCTCCTGTTCCTTTTCCTCTGTGACTCTTTCCTCAGTGTCCGAGGACTTGGACTTCTCGTCAAATTCATGCAGGGAAGTCAAATCTGTCTCTTTTTGGGGTGCTGATGGCGGGGGTGGACCGGGGGATGGAGAGTCAGAAGTTCTATTAGACCTTAAAAGTTCCTCCGTGTGAGAGACTGCAGCCCTCATGGGGGGATGATTATCCTGTATATCCAATAGCTCTCTTAAGAGGTTCCAATAAGTAAGAGCAGTGACAGGGACCATCATAAAAATCCTTTAAAGCGCCCCCTACTCTCTTCCACCTCTGAATATCAATTGTTCCTTTATAAAATGAAAAAATTTAAGTAAGTTCTCTTCTTTAACCCTTACCCCGGGCGTCTTTAAGGCCGTAGTCAACGGTCTTACATAGCACTCATGTTGATTCAATTCTTGTCCCGTTATGAGGCGCGCTTCAACGTACCTTAGTCGCAGCAGGTTCCCGCGGGAGGCGGCCGGAGGGTTTCCTTCTTTTCCCTTGACGCTAGCCTTCTCAGGCGTCTTTCCTCACTGGCTTCCAGGCTCCGCGATGGGATGGGCGCCACGTGTCCCGACCTGCAGGAACATCTACGCAAAACCTGCAGAGGGGAGCGGGAACTTGGGGGAACAAGAGACGGCGAGAAATGGAGACAAGACAGGATTCTGATCAAGCCTTGTTTATTGAACAAGAGGTTGAAACTTATATAGGTCAGCAAACAATGAGGGGTGGAGAAGCAATCTGCAGATGTTTCCTGAGAAAGTTGGGTTCAGCACCGTCCTCTCAATAAACGGAAACCTCCTAATCTATCTTAGGCAGGCAAAAAAAAAAACGTCAAACCCACCCTAAACTAAGCAAACAGTTCCTGTTGCAACAGGATGGAAAGTTACAAGATTTCAACTTGAGAAAACAAGGGCCAGGCTTCCTGAGCTCAAACAGGCAGGCACCAAAAGTCAAGCAAAAGCTGGGCCTCCGGGCTCCAACTCCACCAACTCTAAAGGTCAAAGCAAATGTCCTTGAGCTTCTGGCTCTGGACAACCATGGTTCCTTGAAATTTGCAAATCTGACTAGACCAGGGGATGTACACTGGTGGGCATAGGAGCTGGAAACATGGGGAATCCAGGACAGATGATCCCTTCAGGACCAGTGGTGACAGTGGTGATACAGGGAGGGTGGAGTAGAAAGGGGGAACCGATTGTCGGGATGTACTTATAACCTCCTCCCTGGGGTATGGACAGCAGGGAAGTGGGTGAAGAGAGACATCGGACAGCGTATGATATGACAGTTTGTAAATTATCAAGGGTTCATGAGGGAAGAGGAGTGGGGAGGGAGGGGAAATATGAGGAGCTAATACCAAGGGCTCACGTAAAAGAGGATGTTCTGAGAATGACGATGGCAACAAATGTACAAATGTGGTCTGCATACAGTAGATCTAGGTATTGATTGTGATAAGAGTTGTATGAGCCCCCAATAAAATGATTTTTTAAAAAAGGAATCAAATACTAGCTTACTAATTTTATATTATTAACTTCTGGAAAATTATCTGAGGTCAGTAAAAGAAAGATTATCAAGCCACCAAACCACACCCCCTCCATGAGCAGCAACAGTAGCAGCCCTTGGCGATGTCTTACTGGCCAGCACTGGGTCCCTGTCCGACTGCTGGAGCAGCAAACACACTTCTCCACCTTTGTGGTGGGAGGGGGGCTATTGGGACAGAATGAGCAGCAACATAACCAATAATGTCTTCTCTCTCTCTCTCTCTCTCTCTCTCTCTCTCTTTCTCTCTCTCTCTCTCACACACACACACACACACACACACACAGCTGGCCCTTGCGGGCCCTAGCACCAAGTACAAATACCATTTGTTGTTGTTAGGGCCCATCAAGGCATTTCCTGACTCCTGGTGACCCCATTCACAATGTGACAAACTTCTACCCAATCCTGTGCTGGCCCCATGACCACTGGGAAACAGACTATCAAGACCTATCCGTTTTTCACTGGCTGCTTTCAGAAAGTAGATCACCAGGCCTTTCTTCCTGGTCTCAATCTGGAATCTCTGTTGAAACCAATCCAGCCTCAAAGTGGCACACACATACCTTCATTAACGGACAGATGATGGTGATGTAATGAGGTGCATCGACTAGGAATCGAACCCAGGTCTTTCACATGGGAGGCCCCTGGACCACCACTGCCCTCTAGCATTTACATTCACAGTCAGGCTATTTTCATATGTGACCTCCTGGTCCTGCCTCCATCGCAAATAAGATTCTGTCTCTTCAACTGGTAAGACATTCTGATCTCTACATCAGAAAGCAAATTCACTCTTCCTCTGAGGTCTCCACCGTCTCTCTCCCTCTCTCTGAAAGGCTGAAGATGTTTACATGGTGTGACGTTTCAAGTAAGAGACTCAACACATTTACCTAAATCAGACAGACAGGACCTAGGACTGAGCCACAAGGGAGGAGGCTGGTCTCTGCACTGTGGATCTTTGTGGGATGCAGAAAGATTTTGCTCCAGGTTTCCCCCCCATATTAACACACGGTCAATGTCTGTACACTGGGAGGTCAGCTGCTTAGAGATTATCTCCCTCTGTTAGCCATGTAGAGCAGCAGTTATTAACCTGTGGGTCGCAGCCCCTTTGGGGGTGTGTGTGTGTGTGTTAAACAACCCTTTCGCAGGGCTTGCCCAATTGATAACAGTAGCAAAATTCCAGTTATGAGTTAGCAACCAAGATAGTTTTGTGGTTGGGCACTACAACATCAGGAACTGATGCAGTGTTAGGAAGGTTGCGACCCACTGGTCTAGAGTAACCAGACTCTTGTCTGTCCCACCCTAGGTGGGGTCCACTCCCTGCTGATAGGATAGCGGATTGTCTCCCTGAAGGAGAGCCAGGAGAGAAGGTCAAGCCCACTCTAGGAGGACCTAGGTTAGGCAGCCATCTAGGGTGCGCCCATCTTGTCATGTGTACCCCTAGCGCCTCCCCTTCCTGTTGCATGTACACCCCTAGCTCACCCCCTTCCTGTCGCCTGTGTATACCGACTGTATAGCCTCTCCCTGTGACAGAGGTGGTTGCCTGTAATCAGAAGGGCTGTGCATTCCCTCGCCAGGATTGGAAACATAATCTCCTCTCTCTTCTCCCACTTCCACGTGAACCACCAAGATGGGCCTGAGGTGAGCGTGCTACCACAAAATGTGTCTGACTCGGGCTGAGCCCCGGTGGCACAGTGGTTGTGCGCAGGACTGCGGCCCACTGGGACGGAGGTTCAATTCCAGCAGTGATGCCCCCCGCCCCCCCCCCCCAAAAAAAGAAAGAAAGAAAGTCCCAGGGCAGCACTCGGATTGGCCCAAGGTCAGCCTGGTTTCTCCTGGGTCCTTCTCCTGTAGGGATGGAGCACTCCAATTTGGCACCGCTGAGACAGGTGCCCACCCCTCACAACCAGGAGGGCAGCTGCTCCTGTGAGCTGCTCTGTGACTGCCCCCCACTCTCTCACCACTCCCGAGTCACAGAGTTAGGGTAGGCAAAGGGGCTGGCGAAGACTGGAGGGAGGCATCGTGCCAGGTAGGTGGAAACAGAGTGTCTGTGACTGTCCGTCAGGCTTCGTTCCCTCCAAGACTCTCCAGACTGAGACCGAGACCACGGCATGAAACACGACTAAGCCTGGAATTAGAGGACTGGCAGGGCCCCTTGTGTCAAAGTGATCACAGGG
This sequence comes from Nesogale talazaci, assembly GCA_004026705.1. Taxonomy (NCBI): domain Eukaryota; kingdom Metazoa; phylum Chordata; class Mammalia; order Afrosoricida; family Tenrecidae; genus Nesogale; species Nesogale talazaci. Next base: position 18,843 of record PVJH01035679.1, read on the forward strand.
GGGACCCAGCATGCAGCAAATGCTGGAACAGCTCAGGGGCTGCCCGGCCAGCTCCCACACACCCCTAGCGACTGGTTCTTCCGCCTTCCGTGCGTCATTCCCCAGAGGAGACCCACAGCCCCTCACTGGGCCAGGTGCCAGCCCTTTCCCGGAACCTTCTTGCTATGCCTTGCTCCCCTGGTCCCAGAAAGGGCCATGTCTATTCCAGGCAGCACGCCATTTCTCTCAAGGGGGCCTCAGCTTGTGTCAAGGGCTTCAGTTCGCAGCAAACCGTCATCCTTACCACCAGCAGTGCCGCTGCCCCCGAGAGAGGGTCTGTAACCCCCACCCCCACCCCATGCCACGAAGAAGAATCTCAGGATAAAAACCACCCCTGGACTAAACTCCTAGGATGCACAGGCTACTGCCACACTGCCCCAGCCCGCGGGACATTCGCAATGTGGATCTCTGGGTCCGGAGCCTGGAAGACGAAGATGGGCAGGGGACGCGAAGAATGGAGGCAAGACAGGTTTCTGATCAAGCCTCGTTTATTGGGGCAAAACTCAGGGTATATAAAGCCAATGGTCACAGCTTATGTTAATGAGGTAGAGTCAACAGAGGCCAATCCTGGCCGAGTGC
>PVJH01035680.1:0-19544 GCA_004026705.1 Nesogale talazaci
CCTCCCCTCCAACCCTCAATACTTTATACATTGTTATTGTTTTGTCATATCGTACACTGCCACTGCCCGACCTCTCCCCCAACCCACTCTTTTGATGCCCGTCCTTCAAATAAGAGCTTGTGTATATATCCTTGCTGTTGGTTTCCCCCACCCCCCTTCTGTCCACCCTTCCAGTATCTCCAATCTAACCATTGGCCTGAAGGGGCCCATCCATCCTGGTTTCCCCATTTTTACCCTTTAGATAAATGTGATCTGGTATTCTCACTGTTGCAAATATGAAGTTATTAAATTTAAATTGTCATGGAGGACTTCTTTATGTTAATGTAAAACTTGTGCAGGCAAAAATCACATAATCTTCTTCACTCATATCACTTACAGCTTTTCTTAAGGCTTATCTAACTTTAGTAAAATGAAGCTTTGAAATTAAGATTGGTGTAACCGAAAGCTTTGATTGTTGCTGGTGGTATTTTACTGCCTCTCCTAGATATGTCTTACAGGTATGATTTGCTCTTTCTTGACCTTTTAATATATAAGAACTTAATTAGACTTTATTCTGGATATTTAGTAGTGGTCAGCAATGATAAATCGTGTAATTTTATATTTAGTTAACATGCTGCCTTGTTAAGAGTCAACAAGAGTGCTCCCACTTGTCATCCTTTCCCTGAACACCACCAAACAAAGCATGGCCTGTAGCACCCCACCCTCACAAGCCTCGGTGTCTGAGTCCGTGGCTGTGACCCTTGTGTCTATTCACCTCATTAAGGGTCTTCTATTCCTCTGATCATCTAGTAAGTGTGATGAATTTTTCCAGGGTTTGATCTTCTTTGAAACTCCAGTGAAACCTCTTCATAGAAGAGGACCTTGATATGTGAAATACAAGTAGTTTAGATTCCAGCACTGTCACAATGCATAAGTAACCACATTAAAACAAACAGACACAAGTAGATGTTCTGTAAGTCAAGTGGCCATTTAAACAATGTCATATGAATTGTACAAACAGAATGAAAGAGTTAAATTTGTTTTATTTCATTATATACACATATACACATTATATACACATATACACATTATATACACATATACACATTATATACAGAAATACATATGTGGACACATATTATTTGTACTATATTATGGAATTTAGTAGCTGTGTCTTCTTTTTTTTTTTTTTTTTAAGGCATCACTGCCCTGGTGGTGGGAGTAGGAGGCCCAGCCTTTGCTCCTGGGAGCCGGAATTGAACCTCCATCCCAGTGGGCCGCAGTCCCGCGCACAACCACTACGCCACCGGGGCTCAGCCCAGCTGTGTCTTCTTAAAAGACTATTCTAATCATGACCTACAAATGTTTTGAAGAACTGGAAATAAAAAGGGATACAAGCCAATATTGACAGCTCAATTTTGAAGGGAAGAGAAGGCATTTGACATTGACATTGGGTCAATTTATGCTCTTGCTCCAGCAAGAGCTTGTACCATACACAAATCTTAACAGGTAGTTGGAAACTATTCTTCATTTTTTAGTATATATAATATATATAATTATAGATATATAGATAATTATATATATATAATTTTTTTGAGTGAGGAGTGGAAATTTTCTTTGCTCTCCTTATGGTCAAAATGGATTAACCCAGTGTTTCCAATAAGGAGCCCAAGCAGGGGAACATTTGTGAGCAGGACATTGGGCTGACCAGGGTGCCTTCCTTCGGTAAATATGAAACCCACTTGACAGCACCAAGCAACAGCTCATCACTAAATGCAGCTGCTGCATGAAATTGCATTTTACTTCTGGGAATGACCATTGATTTTATTGGAGTTCTATATTCTAAACTATATTTATTAATAGAAATAAAAAGGGAAATACCCACACTTTCTAAAATAACTAATACCCCCATAATTACTTGGGAAGTAGGATTTATAAAAATAACTCACATTATGCAAATGTCTCTCATAAATTCTGTAGTTATGTTGATTAAAATAGTGTCTTAGTTATTATTATTTTATTTTAATTTTTGGTAAAAAATATAAATAAAATCTTGTACAGTAGCATGAGAGTGATGTGCTTGCATGAATGTTACATCTGTTCTAATTTTCTATCAGATAAATTTAACTTACTTTCAATCAGAGATATATGTATTATAAGATTAGATTATCTCTGAAAAATTTTAGAGAATATATTCTTAACTGTTGGAGATTAATACAATCAAATATAAACTTAAATATAGACACTTTAACATTATTCTTTAGTACTGACTATTCTTATTCTCTAAATTCTAGTTACTTAAAATTCTTTTCATTGTTATGTGATAAATAGCTAATAAAATTTTTATAATTGGTGGAAAGTTGATATAAGTCAAGGCACACTGTAGTCAGAATATGCATTCTTTATAACAATTTCAAACACAATATGTAAAATTTAATATCATGAGCAAATTTTGACAATGCTATAAGAGATACAACATAGTAATGGTGTATGTTAGCTTTAACTCCCGGTATTCTATTTTTCTGAAGTAATTGGACTAAATTTTCCTACAATCTACTCCAATTCGGACAACTTCATGTGAATGAGAGTGAGTTGGTACCCCACCGCATTTTCAGCTGTTTTAGCTTTAGAGGTATACAGCATGCCAACCAGTACCTCTAGTTGGACTTGAATATCCAACCTGTCTGTTAGCGTCTAGATCAAATGCACTACTAAGAATGAAGGTAACTAGATCTCTGGAAAGGAACTCATAGTACATATATTATGCATATATAAACAAATAAACATCAGTAAATTCCATAGCGTCATTGTTTGGTAGGTTTATAAAACATTGTTCATTGAGTGAAGTAGCAGATGGCATGTTAAAAAATCTATTGAGGGTAGGAAAAGGATCTTCTTTATTCTGGTGAAAAAAATCCAGAGATGCCTAATGTTGATTTTCAACTTTTATATATTAATATGTTGATTCTTATATTCAGCCAATCATTGTAGGCAGGGTAGTGCCTAGTGAATGGTGTTATTTATTTTTTAACAAAGTACATTTCAATGTGATTGCTATTACAATGTTAATGATTTGAAACAGTAAGTTTTGCCCTATGAAGAAGATGGCAAGTTAATGAACCTGATGCAAACAATTTGGTTCAAAAAGTTGATGCTTTAAATTATCCCCTCTGGCTAAAAGAAGTTAAAAATTTTGGAATAGCAAACTTGACCCAAATGCAATCTTAACAATTTCTGAGAAAAGAAGTAATCTTGTCCCCACCACATTTCCTGCCGCTATGACAGAATTGATTTGATAAAAATAAAATCTAATTTTGCCCCAGATTTAAAGTTTCAAAATCCCCCAAGTGATTCCCAAAACCCTGATGAAGTTTTTTACTTGTCCTTAGATAGAAAAGAACAAAGAGAACAATGTCATAGTTACACATAAAACTAAAAATGTTCTACTTAACAAATTATGTTTAATTTCTACAGCATTAGTTTTAAAATGGTTTTTCTATTTTGACATCATGGTGCTAATAAAGGTATTTGTTTTTTCTAATATTGTTAGTTACATTTACTGGTCTAGACAATGATGTTAAAAGACTTTATTGACAAACATCTTAAATAATTTCAGATATCTTCTAGTATACATAATATTTCAAATGTCATATTTGTGTATATATTATAAAAAACTATGGAATTTAAAGATAATGAAATTTTATCAATATTTTGAAGCTCACTCCTATGCATATATATTCTTACCCAGACCATATCTGGTTGGATCAGGAGTCCAACCCAAGCCAAGGTATTTCTTATCACCTCATATGTATGTGAAGATTTGACAATAGATTAAGAAGATCAATAGGCAAGAACTGATACATTTGATTAATTGTACTGAGGATAAACAATGAAAGTATCATGGACTTCCAGAAGAACAAGCAAACCTGTTGTAGAGTAAGTACAACCAAAATTCTCCCTAAAAGCAAGGATACCAAGATTTTGTCTCTGATACCTTGAGACCCTTTCCTGGAATATAACCTCAGACTTAGGAAAGTAGCAAAAAAAAAGGGGGGGGAGGAGACGGATTGGCAAAGGAACCATAACAATGAACTCAAACATAACAGTAATTGAAAGAATGTCATGGGACTGGGCAGTGTTTGGTTTTGTTGCACATAGGATCAGTATGAATTAGACTTGACATAACCTATCACTAATGCGTATTGATTATGACTATATATAACGCAATCACATCAAACTCTTACACTTTCCTCTTCCATGTCTTTGCATTTACTATTCCATTTTCTGAAACAGTTCTCCTGTCTCCTTAAAAGAGTTTGATAAAGTAAAATACAAATTGTTCTTTAAGACTTAAATGTCACCATTTCTCATCCTTCTATTCAAACACACTTAAGTATCTTTCCTTGCTCTTGCTATCATCTTGTTATGATAATCTTATACCATACTAACCATATGTTATATTGTAATTGTGTTGCAATATTTTTGTGATTGTATTTTTCAACTTATAATTTTGTTTAAAATTGCACTGTTTTCATAATACAGCAAGCTTCTAAAGTGTTGGAAACATGCCTGCCTCACTTGCATTTTTATTGTCTATTATAAAATATATGTAACTAGGGCTGAGCTCTGCTGATGTAGTGGTTGTATGCAGGACTGCAGCCCACAGGGTTGATGGTTCAAATCCATCAGCAGCTCTCCAGAATCAAGGCTGGGCCTTCTACTCCCACCAGGGCAGTGATGCGACACACACACACACACACACACACACACACACAAAAGCGACCCCCAAAAAACATGTAACTAATTTAAATTACATTTAATTAAAATTTTAACATGAATTCTTCAGTGCATGAATGTATGAATGTTTGAATGACTTCTTATACAAACCATTGGTACTTATACAAACCATTGGTACTATAAAAGCTACTATGAATATATAGCTTATTTGCTAGTTGTACAAAGATAGAATGTAAATATTTACAAGAATAGTACAGGAGGGCTGAGCCCCGGTGGCGTAGTGGTTGTGCGTGGGACTGCGGCCCACTGGGACGGAGGTTCAATTCCAGCAGTGGGGCTGGGCCTCCTACTCCCACCACCGGAAAGTAGTGATGCCCCCCCCCAAAAAAAAAAAAAGAATAGTACAGTAAATCTTTCTTAGTAATCACTATGGAAATTGCATAAAATTCATATTTGCTCCTCAGTCTTTGAGAGTCTTTTCTGTTGTTTGGGGTGTGATAACTATCGATTGTTTCCTTGTTTTTTTTGAATTGAGGTTTCATAATAGGAAATTGTAAAATGGAAAATAAATTATAGACATACAGAGTTTCCTAACTTGAAATTTTTTCATTATATTTGAAATGAGTGTAGAATAGTAAATTGATAATTATACATGTTTTGTTTGGTATGTAATCTTATTTTAGTTCAATCACATCTGCAAAGTGAACTTTATGATTCTTCAGAACATTTTTCAAGACTAAAGATATTAAAAACTATCAATCTGACCTTGAAAACTGTGAAGTTATCAACTTGATGACTACTATATATGAGGAGGTTAGAGTCTGCAAGTATAAATAATTCTTCTTTAATATTTGAATTACTGTGTTTGTGTTGTGATTTAGGGAAGTTTTGATATCTAGGCTCACACATAGGTTTGTTTGAATAGGGAATACAGCTGTGATTTGATTAATCTATTGACAGTTTGTAGTTTCACTTTTGGAGCATAGTAAAATAAGATTTAGTTGTAATGATAGGTGCAGTATAGTTTCATAAAACTTTGCCTCATAAATGCCAGAATAACTTTTCAAGTACCAAGAGAGGAACAAAAAGTAAGAATTTATGGCAAAAATAATAAAGGAAGCTCTGCTGTTGAGTACTTGGCCTTACAGCTGAAACTCAAGAATAACATGCACTAAAGTAGAAGCCGTCTGATGAAGTTGTATATCCAGTATTACAACTCTGTGTTCTTGACGTGGGTAACAACATCCCTATAGATGAGTTTTCTGGAAGCATTGTCACTCTGATTAAATGTATTTGTGTCTTGGTTCTAAACCACTATGGATAGTTATTGGTCAATTCATAAAACATTAGACTTCAGTTATTAATTTTAAGGGTTTTGAAGAGTATTTCCATTGTAGCACAAAAAAGTTATGCTCAAATGTCAAAGGTATAGATCAAAGTATAGATTGAATCATTACCAAAACTGTTAATGTGGATATAAAAGTTTTGATTGAAACTGACAAGCATTTCCTGAATTAGATGAGATGTTGTGATAATGTAACTCACATCTAAAAAGACTTGTGCGAGGAAAGTATTAGAATAGGATAGAGAAGGAGGGAGGGTAGACCCAAGTCAATCTATTCCCTGTGGTCAGGGCTGGTATGGAGTGGGTTCTTCTTTCCACTTGTGTATCCAGAGGGCAGACTAGCCCTCATGCCTTTTCCCTCCAAGCAAGTAAACAAACAGGAAAGAAAGTACAGTCTGACATCTCTACAACACCATTTTCTATACTGGTGAGTGGAATTAAAATAAAGTGTCAATGGTGTTACAAAAACTGATTTGGTTAAGCAAAATTCAAAATACATTAACATCTTCTAAAGCAAGCACAAACCTGTACAAAAGATGCTTCTACACATAGAACTCTGGTTGCTAAGCAGAGGAAAACTTTTCACCAGTGATTCTGAGATGAAAGTTGAATTGGAGGAGGATTTTGAAGAAAAGGATCCATTTGCTTGACTCTGTTGAGAATTTTCAAGATTAAGCATGAATGTAGAAGTTGGTCTGCTTATAGATATTTTATCCCACATAAATAAACTTAATAGGCCCTTATGGGTCCCTGTAGAAATATTATAAAAGGAAACAATTTCTGGAAATTGTGGTCTAAATAAGAAATTGTTTCAATTGCTTTAGTAGGTGAAAGAGAATCTGCACAAAGCAGGTGTAAAAGCATCCCTTTGACTGTGAGGAAGAGCAGAGTGAGACCCATTTTCGAAATGATTTCTTCTGAAACAGAGAACTTGACTCGGAAGCAAGGGTAAGAACTTTGAAAGGTCTAGACTGATGATACACTCAGGATCAGATGACCCTGGTCGGCCCCTGTACAGCTTTCTGAAACTTGTAAAGGATGAGTGCTTTGACATTCACACAAAATCAATGAATATTTTGCAGTTATTTTTCAGCATTGAGACTACAGAGCAGGCATTTTCATGTTTAACAAGCAGCAGAGCAAGGAGAGACCTGACCTTCTTGAGCTTCTCTATGCCTGCTTTGGGTTCTACAGAGCACTGAGGATGTGTGCAAAACAAAAGCAAAAGAAGTTCTCCATAGTATAGAGACATTTTATTCTCTAATTGAATTTTCTAAGTAAATTCTTCTTATGTATATAAAACCTAAACCCAGTAACATCCAGGCGATTGCAATTACAGGATAGAGTAGAGCAACCTCTGCTGGTCTCCTAGGCTGTGCATGTTTACAGAAAGAGAAAGGCTCATCTTTCTCCAGTGTCATGGCTGGTGTGTTTGAACCACTGACCTGTTTAGCAATCTAACTTGTAACCCACCATGCTACCAGGTCATCTGTAGTATGCCTAGAGAGGGCTATGACAGAGATCAAGAGGCCCCTAGAAAAAGGTGAGTAAAATGGAAAAATGTGTGTGTGTGTGTGTGTGTGTGTGTGTGTGTGGTGTATGTGTGGTGTGTGTGTGCATGTATGTGTGTGTATGAGTGGGTGTGGTGTGTGTGCGGTGTATGCGTGTGTGTGTGGTGTGTATTGTGTGTATGTGGTGTGTGTCTATGTGTGTGTGTGTGTGTATGTGACTCCTAGAGTTCCGTTTCAGAAGCCCTGGTGTTGTAGTTCCCCTTTGAGCTGCGAACTGCAGTTCTAACCCACCCATTGCTCTGCAGGCAGAATGACAGAGTGACTGTCTCTGACACTCACGAGGGCAGCTCTGCCATATCCTGCAGAATCATTATTAGTTGGCATCCACTTGAGGCCAATGAATTCGGTTTTTATTCTTGAGCATTCTTTAAAAAGAAGCTGAGAGTCGTGAGAGGAAAGTGCTAGAATAGGATAGAGAAGGATGCAGGGTGGACACAGTCAACCTCTTCCCTGTGGTCGGGGCTACTAAGGAGTGGGTTCTTCTCTCTGCTTGGGCATCCAGAGGGCAGACTAGCCTCATGCCTTTTCTCCAGAAGCAAGTAAACAAACAGAAAAGAAAGTACAGCCGGACATCCCCACAACACTGCTTTCTTTACTGGGGATAAATTAGTCAGAAGTGGAATTGAAATAAAGTTTGAATGGTATTTCAAAAGTGATTTGGTTAAGCAAAGTGCAAAATACATGAAAACCTTCTAAAACAGGTACACACTTATAGAAAGGGTTTCTTTTACATACAGAATTTCAGTTGCATTCATACACAAGTTTAGTCCAAAGAAAATATGTGTGTGATAAGTAGATGGCTACATAAAAGTTTTCCAAAATACACTTGTCCATTTGTCTTAGCTTCATAATAGTGATGAAAAAGGAAAAAAAGATCACTTCAAACAGTGGCTTTCAAGAGAACCTGTTAGGCCACTTACATGCAAGGAGGAGAAGCCAGTACTGAAGGTTATGGCAGTCCTTGGTATTCTAAGTGGGGAATCTTCATATTTTTTTCTCCAATGGCAAGCAATTCTGATAGGAGGATATTATGAAGAAATTAAAAAAAAACATTAGAGAAGAGAGGAAAATAACAGGAAAGTTCTGCTTATGAATTTCTTTTCACCATGACAGTATAATCACTCATTCTTGGAAGGAAGCCAGGATTGCCTTTACAAAATGTGATAGAGAAAGATGGCCTCATTCTGTACAACTTCCATCTTGTCCCTTCAGGTACATTTTGTTTCCCAAACTCTAAAGTTTGAGTCTCTCAAGTTTTCAGAAAACTGCCATTTTGAGGTAGTGTACATTAAAGAATGCAGAATGTTTTATGGGAAGTTTAGAGAGAAGCATACCTGACTACACAGTGTTTACACATAGAAGAAAGAAAAAGGAAGATGTAATAAGTTCACATTTCTTCAGTTTATTTATTAATGCTTTCTATAGTTGTTTACCAATATGTTTTCACATCCTTATATGTGGATAATAGTCTATTAATGACAATATTTATACCTAAAACTGACTATGCCATTTATGTTTTATCAAAATTTTTGATAAAATGCCTTAGGCGATATTTACATTTATCTTGTGTTGACTCATTTTGCATCCTCTTAATATTTCAAAATGCCATTAAAATTGTATACCATGCATAAAATATATTAAAATACATCCCTGACCCTATTTGAATAAAATCTATCAAGCTTACTGTTAAAACCATAGTCTTATTTTGTATGTTATTCTATAGAAATGTATTTAATTTTCATTATGTACTTTAATTCTCTTTAAAAGAGAGTAATTCTAAAAACTTGACTAAAGTTTCATTTCTTTAAAAGATGGCTTGAGTTTTATTATTTTAAATATCTATTTTTAATAGTTAAAAATTTATTTATTTTTAAATAGTTAAAAAACAATCATAAGCTTAGCATATACTATATTGAACATAGTTTCTTAGAAACAATAGGATCAATGGATACTATCCCATGTGCTCTTTTACAATGTATATAGTCTTGCCCATCACACATTTTATTTTATTTTTTATTTATTTATTTATTTATTTATTTTTAGGCATCACTGCCCTCAGGTGGTGGGAGTAGGAGGCCCAACCTTTGCTCCTGGGAGCCGGAATTGAACCTCCATCCCAGTGGGCCGCAGTCCTGCGCATAACCACTATGCCACCGGGGCTCAGCCCACATTTTAAAGTATATAACTGCAACTGCTTTCAATTTGTCACTGCGCTGTTTGAAGCAAGGATATGTAATGAGCATAATATAAGATCATAAAAGTCTTGTATAGTTGGATTTTTTATTATACTTAAAGCTCTACTTAGGCAAGGTAAGACAGAACGAAAGAATGAAGAAAAGGAAGAAAAAAGTATTTTAAGTTTGCTTTAGTGGAGGGAGGATGTTTTGAGAGTGATTATGGCAACAAGTGTGCAAATGCGGTCTGCATACAATTGATGTGTGTATTGATCATGATGGAAGTTGTATGAGCCCCCAATAAAATGATTTCTTTAAAAAAAAAAAAGGAGGAGGAGGAGGAAAGAGGAGCTTATACCAAGCTCTCAAGTAGAAAATATTTGGAAATGAGGATGACAACATATATACAAGGGTGCTTGATACAAATTATGTATGGAATGCTATAAGAGCTGTAAGAGCCCCCAATAAAATCATTTTTAAAGTTTGCTTTATTTTGCTTATATTTTGGTTTATATTTTGTTAAAAGATAGGGCCATATTAAAAGGCAATTATAATACAAAGTGATAAACTATATTATTATATTACTACTGTGTATAAGATTACCCCAAATTTGTGTTTTAACAGAACACAAACTAGACTACAACAAATATTAACCCATGCTTTGGTAAGTAACAAATCCAGTTTGAAATGGCTGATTGACCTGCACAGGGTCTGACAGTAGAGAAAACAGAAAACCTGACTGAAACCTGAACATGAGAGTGGTACAAAAAGAAACTTAAAGGAAGTAGAGGAAAGAACTAGGAGATAAAGGGCATTTATACACATCCAAATACAGGTATGTACATATGTAAATATATTTATATATGGCAATGGGGAAATACATCTACATACAAATATCTATACATTAAGTATTAAGGCAGCAGACAGAGATTGGGTCTCTACTCAAATTCTCCCTCAATGCAAGAACACTTTGTTCTACTTATCTGGTATTCCGTGATGATCAGCTTCCCAACATGATCACTGAAAACACAAATGTTGCATAGTGTGGTGCTTGGCTATCAAACGATATAGCAACTGGGATCTTAAAACCTTGAAGACAAACTCATGGCCATCTAGCAGAAAAGGAACAAAGCCCCCATGGAAGAAGCACATCAGCCTGTGCAGTCATGAAGCATTTCAGGTATCAGGCATCTAAGACTCAGAACAAGAAATCTGATCAGTGTAAATGAGGGTAAATGCAGGGTGGAGACCCAAAGTTCATTAGTAGTCAATTGGATATCCCTTTGCAGAAGGGTCACAGGAAGAGATGAGGCAATCAGGGTGCAGTATGCACCAATGAAGCATACAACTTTCCTCTAGTTCTTTATTACCCCCCGCCCCACTATCATGCCCCAATTCTACCTTACAAATCTGGCTTGACCAGAGCATGTACATGGTCTGAGATAAGAGCTGGAAACACAGGGAATCCAGGACAGATAAACCATAAGGACCAATAATGATAATAGTGGTATTTAAAAAAATAGTGGTATTTCCTAACAGTTTTATTGTCATATAACTCATATATCATACAGCTCAGTAATTCAATCGCATCTAGAAGAGCTGTACATTCATTACCACAATGAGTTTTAGAGCATTTTCTTCATTCTTGTTGTGTTAGTCTGGTTTGACTAGAGTAACAATTCCATAGACACTCTTATGTATGTTAGAATGAGTTTTTTTTATATTCAAGAGTAATTGTATAGTAAGGAAACATCTCAGCCCAGTACAGATCAAGTCTATAAGTTCAATATTAAACCGTAAGTCTGATATTAGCCCATATGTTCAATAAATGTACATAAACTTTCTACAAACTCGTGCAGAACATACAATGATGTTGAAAGCAGGACAATCATAGCCAGTGTGCAAACAACTCAAGACTGGCTTAGCTCTCCATGTGACTTCTCCAGCTCCAGGACTCATAGCCTCCATGAAGCTTATCCGCAGAATGTGACCGTGTCCTGTTTCCAGAGGGGAAGACCAGAATTCCTCAGGAGAAGGCCACACCTTCACAGAGGCATCATTGGCTACGACTTGATTGACAGGCTAGGTTTCACCCCTTTGCTCAAGCTGATGGGATATTATGTAACTGCCACATTTGTGCTCATTGCTAGCTTGGCTTTTTACCTAAATATACCTGCCTTACCTACTAAGGAATCTGTAACCCAGTTACCATCTCTCTAGATTTACCTGTCCTGCATATTATATATGCAAAAAAGACATTCACAAACAAGCCTAACAAGAATAACAATGTAAAGTATATAAAAACCACAATCAGAAATGAAGCAAAAAAATATTAAAAACTACTGGCTGTCCAAATTTCTCTCACGATCCTTGCTCATATCATAATTCCAATGCATCAATTCTTATCTTTATTAATTTTCTAGCTTTTAAAAATGTATGAAATATTTCAAATTACTATGGCCTATTAGTTTTGAAAGTGACAGCTATGCCCTATACAATTTTAGAAAGGTCTTGTGCAACAAACTTGCCCTATATATCATTTGCCTAAATATATAATTTGACTTTTGACTATTGTTTCTATGAACGATCATTATGAATACAACTATAATTAAGTCCTTGAAAACTTCAAATGTTTATATACTTATTATGGTGTTGTCTATTGGTCCCATTGAGATCGTTCCCAAACTGAAGGCTCTAGTCTTTGATATTCATCTGTAAGAGCTTCAAATTCCCCTCTTTCAGCAAGCAGTTGATTCATCTACATAACAATGGCTTGGCTTGAGAATGCACTCAATGCTGATGATAAATTCTTAACTTAGTTTTTAATTCAGATTTTTCAATTATTTGTTCAGCATATGGATTGAATAAGAATGGTGAATCAAGATAAATTTGTTGGTTATCTTACCTGATTTTAAGAAATGCTGTATCCCCGTGTTTTGTACAAATGAATGTCTCTTGAATTTTAAGCAGGTTCAGCAGGATCACAATTAATTTCTGTAATTCCTTTTTTAAGTAATGCAATCTGTAGTTAATTCTGATTCACACAGTCAAATATATTTGCAAAGCATTAAAAAACTAGTAAACATTTTTTGCCTGATATTTTCTCCTTCCAGCCAAGACCTAATTGACATCAACAAGGATATCTGTCCTCCTATATCCTCTTTGGAATCCACTTTGAAATTCTAACATTTCTTTCTGGATATACTACTGAAATCACTTTTGAACCATCTTCAACAAAAATTTACTTGGATGATATTATTTGATAATAACCTAATTCTGCTATGTCATCTATATTTGGAATAGGTCCTAATATGCATCTCTTCCACTTTGTCAGCCAATTATCTGTCTTACAAATATTTTGGTATAGACTAATGAAACATTTCTATCAATTCCTGGAGTCATGTGCCACCTGAGAGACTGAAAGCTTTAGGTCCCTCTTGGTCTTCTCATGTTCAAAAGAAAGTATTCAGAGAGATAAGGAAGTAGTTGAAATGGAGAGAAAGACTGTATTTAAGGTTAAGACCAGCATAGGTTATATGCCTCTGCACCTTCTGGATGGAAATATGAGGTTTGTGTGTGTGTGTGTGTGTGTGTGTGTGTGTGTACTGGTGATGCTAGGCCTTCTGTTTTTAACTAACACTTCATAGTATACTTCGCCATTACATGTGTTGCTTCTGTACCCAAATTTCCTGTGATCTCCTTATCATCTGACCAGAACCCAAAATTCAAAAAAGCATTCATGGAATGCTTTCCATGGTTCCTCATTCAGTCCTTGACTCAAATTCCTCACCTAGCGTTTCTTTTTACTAATGCCCTCAATGCTCTTAGGACATCTTTCTTTGATACCATGGATTTTCACCAATTACCACCTCCTGAAATAGTTGAATGCTGACAAATTCTTTCTGACAAAATCATTCCGTATTTTCTTTTTTATCTTTTGATGTTTCCTGAATAGTTAAATGTTTTGCCCATGGAATCCTTTAAATATTGCACAATGAGAATTTTCCCCCCAGTTATTTCAACTTGAGGTATGCCGCTCATATTCTTCCCTTTTGGTTTTCTTACTCTCAATCTTTACACAGGTCATTACAGTGCTTAACTTTGTTTTCTTGAAGGTCAGTTCCTTTGGAATTTGCCCTCACTCTATCATTTTCTATCATTTCTTCAACTTGCTTTCATTGTTCCATGTTCAACATTGGGTTTTGGGGGAATCTCCTGAAAATACTTTATGCCTACCTTTTGTTTCTATCTTTTAAATGACCCTTTGCTTTCTGCACTTGTGATGCGCAGGATGCCAAATCACAGCTCATCTGCTTGTAGTTCATAGAGATCAATGCATCCATACTGTGCTTGAGGTGGTCTATACATTTTGATGAAATAGACTCACAATCCTACTTTGACTCTTATGGACTTGTTTGAAGGTGTCATGATGGTGTAGTTGGTTATGAGTTGGACTGCTACTACAAAGTTAGCAATTCAAAGCCACATGGTGTTAAGTATGTGAAAGAAGAGGTGTTCCATTTCCATAAAGATTATAGGTTCAGAGAACCAGTTAGATAAGTTTTCTTTGTTTATAGGGCAAAGGTTCAGTGGCAGGGAGTAAGGGAATTTGTTTTAATTTTCTTCAGCTTCAACATGAACTTGTATGTGAAGATTCAGTGGTTTCTGTCATAGTAGTTCCCTATCATTTTGTAACTGGTGATGGAAAGTTTTTCCATGGTCTCTATTTATAGAAGTAGCCATTTTGAGTCTTTGCATTCCATATGTATAGCAACATGTACAGACACCATTTATATTGGTGGAACCTGGTGCTTGTAATTAAGAATTCTTCAGTGTTATATATTTTATCAAGTTATGTTTCTGACATAACTTCAAGGACCATATTACCTGCAGGACAACGGCAGAAAATAATTGTCATGGTTATAGAATTATTTGCCAATATGAGAGATTCTGTCCACTAGGTCATAGTCAATGACACTTTTGTGTGGATACAGCCCAGTCCTGGGAATTCTGGGAACGCTGGAATTTCCTCCTTAGAGGTGGGAGCTATCTCTATGCTCACTTCTGGTGAGAGATCTCTGAGGGGAAGGCCCATGGACCTATAATGATACAGTTCTGGAAACTGAAGGAGCCACACGAGACTGCTGCCAGCACTGAGATTCTTACAGCATCACTAGATCCAAAGACTCTCTACCCACTGGCCTGTGATTGTCCTTTATTTGGCATTATTGCATGTGTTTTGTGACTCAGAAAAGGACTTTGCTTTTGTTTATTTGTTTGTTTGTTTTGTGGCTTTTTGGGGGCATCACTGCCCTCAGAAGAGGACATTATAGATTGGAATCGGTCATATGGGCTAATATCATATTTAAGGACTTGATCTCGATTAGGATGAGATGTTTTCTTAATGTACCATTGCTCTAGTCTATAAGCCTCTTTTTTATGCACGAGTTTCTGAATTTGCTAATCTAGTGTACCTGCACTAACACAGTAATAAGTGATGACTACAATAACAAAAGTTGGAAAATGCATTATGAGTTAAGTTGTTGGTTGTTAGGCAAACTCAGAAATAATGGAAGTCCAAATGGAGTTCAATGGCTGTTGAGGACTTTGGAGTGTACTTGCTTCTGTCTGGAGTGGTCTGTTCAGTTATAATTTTGAATAAACATTTATGCCCCCTTATTCTATAAGGAGAGATTTAGTAGAACAAAGTTCTATTAGAGTTCTTTCTTTTGGACAGAACTTACCTCTTAACCCAACCTTGTAATTTTTGTTTTTAAAAGGTTCTTCTGAGAGCCTGGGTTAATGGCAGCTTGTTTGTTATTATCAATTAAACATCTGTGGTCAAGGAAAATTTCCCCAGTGCCCTTATTACAAAAACTGTTACTTCTTTCTTTCAGCATCTGAGATTTAAAGTTGTTACAGTTTTGAAGGCTACATCGCAGAGGAGTAACTGGAGGAATTCAGTTTTATTATCCTATCTGAAAGAGAGCTGAGGCCATGAGCATTTCCTTGTCCTATTTTGCCAAACTCCCAGAGAAGGTGTCCACTTTCCAATCCTGTTTTTGCTTGTTTGTTTGTTTTTTTGTTTTAGCATTAATAGGTCCTCAGTTGGCCACCCCTACCTCCTCACTCAAACTCCAATGAAACGTTATTGTTCCTGCTCCTAGGGATGATTTTCTGCAACATGCTCCCCTCTCTAGGCAGCTTCTCCCTCCCTTCTCCCAGACATTATAAATTATTATCTCTGGTCAATCCCTCAATTATCTGAATATATGGGAATTAGGAAAGGAAGGTGGAAGGGCTAAGAGAATCCCTGTACTTCCTGCTTGCTTTTTGGGATTTATAAATATGTGAACCCAGAAAAGGTTATCAAACGAGAGTTGGAAAATTCTCATAAGACCCACAAAATAAAACTGCCTAGACCAATATGTCTTGAAGTTGGTGGGGAAAGTGGCCTGAGATATAATCCTAGATATAAGCTTTTGCCTCTGCTTTCAGATCAGTTCTGGGTCACAGTGACCGGAAAGGATAAGATGGATTTGCCCTCTGTGAGTCACTGGGCTTGCCAGTCGCCATGGGTGCAGGAACTCTGCTCCAAGTGGCTGATGTTCTCAAACAGCTAATCTAATCAAACAACCCAACTTGTAGCCTGCCAAGCCACAAGGCGTCTGGGTCAATGTTGTGAAAGTTAGGCGTCCTAGTGGATAGACTTCTAACCCGTTCTGCCACAGACCTGACTGTAGATTCAATTAAAATAAATATTCTAAGTAGGCACTTATAAGCAAAAGATATTTCTTGAACATTTCCATAATACTCCTATAAGAGAATTTCAGAGAAATATTTAATCCATTTAGTAATCCATTGCTATTTTTGACAAATTTTCCATCAGCTGTATTTCACACGAATCTCATTACTTTTCAGAGTTCTAGAAATCTTGATTTAGTGTGGTGGGTTTCAAATATACTTGATCAACCAATTTTAGAAGTCCATTCCTGTAGAAAACTGTTGGTTAAATATCTTAGCAATTTTAAAAAGCAAAAGTATGTCTACATATGAAAAACATTTGATATGGACATAATTAAGGCAAAGTAAAATATTTACATAAAATCACAACCATTGCTTGAATTCTAACTCCTAGTGACTCTTTCTATATGGTAGAACTACCCTTGTGTGTTTCTGAGACTGTAACTTTATATGAGTAGAAAACTGTCTTTTCCCATATATATGTGTGTACATACATATGTGTGTATATATGTGTATATATATATAGGAAATTTCCAAGCTAATGTAAATGCAAATAAAATTAATTAAAAGTTGCAATAAATGTTAAACACAAAAAGTACCTTAAAACACTATTATTATGAGTAAAACATTATGATTTGAAGATATTAACCTTCCCTGTCACCATTGGATGAGACCATAAAGGTCCAAGAACAGCACAGAAAGTCATCAAAATGTGAAGTGAACATAGTATATGTGAGGCCAACTCCACAATCAGAAGTAAGTGTCGATGCCGTGACGCTCCCTGGTCGGGCCCGAAATGATCTGAGAAGTGATGCTGCTCCATCAGACTCTGCTGGGACTGTGCAGTTCAATAACTCTATCTTCCCCTGGAAGCCAGATGAATCAAAGAATGAACTCAATACCTAAATAGGAATAATAATACAAAAATTGTCATTTAAAGTCAAGAAACCTAATTCTTAGTGAATTTGATTTAATCTTAAAGCCCTCCTCCTCACAAATAGCTTAAA
Organism: Nesogale talazaci; assembly: GCA_004026705.1. NCBI lineage: Eukaryota > Metazoa > Chordata > Mammalia > Afrosoricida > Tenrecidae > Nesogale > Nesogale talazaci. The sequence goes on from PVJH01035680.1 coordinate 17,558, forward strand.
TTAATTAAGCTTTGGCTAAAAAGAAGAGTTTCAACAATAACAAATGTACCATTAATTCATTTTTAACATTATATTTGTTTTAATTTCTTTTTATTCTAGTTCTTATAATGACTATAAAAATAAAGACATTATTTAGCATACCTCAATATGTACACAAGAAAGATGAAGCTTTTGTATCCAGAAAGGATTATAGTATCAGAAATCCATAAGGACACTTCTACTTTCTCCTACCTGCACAGGGTCCTTCTAAGGCAGAGTGGACTCTAAGGCAGTCAGTTGGCTGGAATTATACACATTTTCTGTTATTTGTAAAAAGTCGGTGCATTTCCAATTTCAACAAATATTTAGCCATATTTAAAAAGAGCAAATATCTTAAAACTGCTGACTCTAAGGGACCAGATTTTAAGTGGGACACCATTGACTAGGGTGAGTGGGGGTTCGTGATGAAAAATGTGGTTTATTGTAAGGTGGCCAGGCATCCCACTTTTTAACAATTTAACAATGTCCTGAGGTGTTTTAAAATTAAATATATTACAATACAATTTTTGCATTCTATGAACATTTTTGTTGCTCCACATAAAATAATTTGTTTTGGTTTTTCTTTTTTTTTGGGGGGGGGGCGGGCATCACTGCCTTCTGGTGGTGGGAGCAGGAGGCCCAGCCTTGCTGCTGGATTTGAACCTCCAACCCAGTGGGCCACAGTTCCGTGCACAACCACTATACCACCAGGGCTCAGCCCCATAGAGATCAAAATTTTAATCAAGAACTGCCCCTCCCCCCTACCTCCCCTTGGTCAATGCTGTCCCACTTAAAATCTGGTCACTTTTTGAAGTAATATTGTTATTAGATATTTATTTAATTTTAAAACACCACAGGACATGGGACAAATTGTTAAAAAGTGGGACGCCTGGTCACCATACATACAATTATATTTGTTGTTTATAATATTAAACCAGCTTGATTCATAAAAAAGCATATGATACAAAAATCAAAATTAAGACTCGAAGGGAAGACAATATATCCAAATTCCTGTTAGGCCTCTCAAGAAAAGCTATATACCTTAGTCCTTGGCTCTGTGTGAGAAACAATCCATTCCGAAGCCTGGTTTGTGATCCATGCGAGTTTTATGAAAGTTGGAAGCTTCGGGTTTACGCTGGCACCCACAGGGTCCCTCACCCCTGTCTGCCTGCCAGGAAGCTGCTCTGGAACGTCACACGGTGGCTCTAGGACTACAGGCCGGCCGTGCTGTGTTGTGCAGCAATTGCAGGGAAAGAGCCAAACCTTTGGCATTTTCAGTTCAGTGGGGAGGAGTGGGTGATGACCCTGGTTGACCTCATTTGGCTGAATTGAATTCACCTGGTCTAGGTGGGCTCATCCAGTGGTAGCCCTCCTAGCCAGAAGCCTGGACCTCTGTGCATGCGCAGTGTATAACTTTTTCCTGTTCCGGAGCTCGAAACTGCAAGCATGCTCAATGGACTCTGTTTTCCCTGTACTATTCTACCTAACATTTCCATCAACTAATTTATACCATCCATGGCTAAAAAATATTTTAACAGCATTTTGTTTTAGAAGTCCTTGAAATTAAATAGTGTGGACTGTCCTATTCAAATTATATAAAACAGTGTGTTAATAGAGGAAGAAATAACCTGAAAAAATGTTATTGAAGTCAGTAGGGATTTCCAAAAGACAGGTTTATTTACCCTATGGAAGCACCACATGGTGCTTCATGTTCACCATCTTGTGTAAAGAGGACTCCCATGTGCTTCAGAAATTATACAGACCAGACCCACTGTCTGCTTTTCCCTATACTTAAAGGTATAGGAAGCTAAGTGATTTTAAAACCTTAGATTCAATATTCCCTTCTAAGTCTCAGGCTCACAGCATTCACAATACTGTGCAAAAGAACAAAAAGACTGGTCAGAGAAAGCTCAAGGAAGCAGAAACCTAGGGCAAGACATAGAGATGCTGAAGAAAACCAGCCTCAGAG
>PVJH01035681.1:0-19450 GCA_004026705.1 Nesogale talazaci
GAGTTTACTGTGTGCCAGGCATGGTGCTAAGCACCGTACACGTGCTGTCTCATTTAATCCTCAGCTAAGTCAGGAGTATACTCTCCATTTTACAGATGTAGATACTCTGGGGTAAACTAGATTCCCCAGAGTCAAAATGTGGTCCTCGAGTTCACCTGATGGCACTAGCCTGTGTCTGCTCTCGGTGTCCACAGCTCTGGGCACAAAAGCTGGCCAAGGGCGCAGGTTCACCATAAGTGGATAAAGCCCCACAGTCCAGCCCTTGGGGAGGAGAAGCAGGCTCCCCTCCTTCATTCATCACCCCGTCATAGCAGTAACGAAAGCGCAGAGATGGACCGATTGAAGGGTGCGATGCCCCCGGGAGAGCAGCAGCAGCATTTACATGGGAACATTCAGGCAGGCGCAGAATTCTTCCGCGAGGGCTTGGGCTTCTGAAGACAGCTTGTAGATGGAGAGCTGTTGTGGGGAGGAGGAGGGGAGCAGACATGGGGACTGATGCTTTATTTATTTATTTTCCCTCTCCAAACCTCTACCTTTCATTAAAGCAGTCTCTGGACGTAGGTGCAATCAAACATTCATTAGACAAGCAAGGTACACTTAGAAAAAAAAGAATGAAAAACTAACATGTACACACACACACACACACACATTGATAATCAATCTGCAAAACCGAAGCCAGCCCTCCAGGGCTGCGTTCCTGCGCACCCCTCGTCCTCGCGGGTCTGGCGTCCCCCTCCTCGCGTGGCAGGAGTTCCCGCGCTGGCTCCCGCCCGCCCGCCTGCCCCGACCCAGGGCTGGGTTGCCCGGTGGTGGCGCTGACTCCGGGATCCGGCGCCCGCTCCCCCGCCAGCCCGACCGGACGCCGCCCGCCGGGGTCCCGAGGACGCCCCTGACTTCTCTCTCCATACCCCCCCCTTCCCACGGGCGGCAGGTCTGCCCAGGGTCTGTGCCGCACGCACCGCACCGGGTGCTCGCTGACATCTGTTCGCCAGCCCTGCCCGGGGCTCAGAGCTCAGCCCTGTGGGTGGTCAGCCCTGGCCAGGGGCACTGCCCGGCGGTTGGGGGTCGGGGAGGGAGTCGGCGGCGCCTCCATGTCGTGGTCGGCTCCCTGGCGATCCTCTCAATCAGGACCGGCTTCCTGGAGGAGGGGATGGGTGGCGGCAGGGCCCGAAAGGGGACAAGGAAGTGGTTGGACAGATGGGGAGTGGGAGGCTCTTCCCAGCATATGGGGCCGCGTAGGCGGAAGAAGTGGGGGGGGAGGTGGAGGGAGAAGGACACCAGGCTACGGAGACTTTCCCTGGCGCAGGGATGCGCGCCCAGGAACGAATGGCGAGTGAAGTGGACAGACAGCAGGAAATAGCCCCCCCCAAAAGGTGGGGGGACGCGGAGCGGGGGCGCCCTGGACGCGCGGGGACGGCAGCCTGCCGGGGGGTGGGGGGGGGGTTCCAGGAACGCAGCGTCTAGCCCGGGGGAGCCCCCTAATGGCGCCTCCCTTGCCAGGCCAGGTTTCCATTTTCTATGGAAGCCAGTTTCAGGAAATCCATCATGGACCTGCTCCCCATCATGGAGGGGGCTTTGGTCGGAGCTCTCCCCCGAGGGAGGCCACGGGAGATGCCCAGCTGACAGCGACGGGGGAGGGTGTTCCAGAGGCATCGTACAACTGGGCGCAGCAAGTGCCAGGCTTCGGGCCCATGTGATCCGTCCGCAATGATTAGGACGAAGACCGGAGACTTCCTTGTCGGGCGGACAGTCTGGGTCAGAGACAGACAGCACACGAGTACACAAATAGGTGAGCAAAATCATTTCAGTGCGGAGGAGGAAACAAACCAGGGTGTGGAGCTAGGCCGCCACTGTGTTCTTGGCTCCCCCAGCCTGCCTCCCCCTCACTCCTCCCTGCGGGACTGGGATTTGTCAATTTTGATTTCAAGGCAAAGGAAGGTGGCGCTGTGGGCGGAACCGAGGGGTGTGTGTGTGTGTGTGTGTGTGTGTGTGTGTGTGTGTGTGTCTCGGGTGGCGGTTGACTCCCAAGGCCAGAGGATGCTCCCAGCCCGGGGACCCTCTCCAGTGCATCAGCGCGAACACCTGCAGCCCTAAGCTTCCCCACTGTGGCACCCGCCGGAATTATTTCCTCATCTCAGCCGATGAGTTTTTAATCTGTCTTTATACAGCAGCCTGGCTGCCTGGGCCGGGATTATTACCTAGCGCTCTGCACATCCTTCCTGCCTTCCCTGGCTGCTCTGATCAAAGGAAACTCTTGACTAGAGGCGGGAGGGGTAAGAGCTCTGGAAAGCCTTCGGGGCTGCTGTGGCCTGAGTCAGTAGCACTCAGGCATGGGATGCCAAGGAGTTGGAGGGCATTGCCTCGAAGGCTAAGCTGACTCAGGGTCGGTCTAAATGGTGCACAGTTGAGGCTCAGAGGTGTCAGGTGTCGGTGTAGGCCGTTCTGCTGCTGACAGAGGGAGAGCTGGGGAGGAGAGAGAGGGTCTGAAATGGCCCAGGACAGAGGCAGGACATCAGGAGGGTTAGCCAGGCAGCACTCTGGTCCCAGGGTCCCCGCTTACCCTCTTTGTACCTTTGATTCTGCCTCTCCTCACCTGTACAGTGAGCACGGTGACCGAGGCTGTCTCAACAGGTAGCAAAGGCGCAAAATAGCCACGCAGCAAACACTCAACTGTGTAGGCTGTTATTATTATTGTCTGTAAACTGGGCGTAGGAGTCCTGGCCCTGTTTCTCGGGCAGATCTCTTGTGAAACTCCAGCAGACAGACAACAGGCCCACGTGAGGGACTGCTGTTGTTGCCAGCTCACCGTCACTGGCAGAGGTGTTAGGAGGTGGCAGGCACACGTGCGCGCGCGCGCGCACACACACACACACACACACACACTGTGACGCCCTTGTTCAGTCAGCGACAGACACACTCAGTTTCAGACATGCAGCCTCCATACACCCTCGGACCGCCAAGGGCATGGGAAGGGTGGAACAGAAGCTCCCACACTCCACGTCTTAACTGCCCGTGGGGCCCATAGATGTTGGAGAGCAAAGGTCCCCTTCAACCTTTTGTCTTAGTCAGAGTGACTACCCAAGCGTGCGGATCTGAACATCTCACTCGCTGTCTTCCGACAAGCCCCAAAGGTCCTTGTGAGGCTGGGCTTGGGTCTCAGCCGCCCCTGCCGCCGCTCTCCCCACACCTACCCCTGGCACACCAACCTCCCTCTGACTCCTGGGAAAGACCCAGCTTCTCTGGCCTCTGTCTTCCTTCTTCCTGAGACACTTTTCTTTTCATACGTCAAATCCCTTAAGACCAGGGCTTTGCCCATCAACAGTAGATGATCGTGGTTTTTGCTGAATTGAACTGAATCCGCTCCCCACCCATCCTTCTGGTGTCTGCAGGGGATTTGCTTCTTCAGAAAGGCCGTCCCTGCTGCCCGAGCTGGGCAGAGGTTCTGACTTCCCCTTCTAAAGCCCCTGTGAAGGGTCCGTGTTTGGTCCGAGTCTCGTGTGCCGGACTCCTTCAGACAACGTAGCCTCGATGTGTCTGTGTGGTGCAAACAGGTAACATGCCCAGCTGCTGACTGAAGGTCCACGCAGAGGTGCCTGGGAAGAAAGGTCTGGCGATCTTCTTTCCCAAGAAAGTCATCCTGGGAAAACATCCCCCATGAGATAGGATCCACTCCATCCCAGCAGGCAACTTGCCAAACTGCACAAGTGCACCAACCGCTTGAGTGTTCGCCCTTCCGTTTTTAGGACGCGCTGTATTGTAAAAATTTGGGAAATATTTTCAATAAGAAATCGAATGGCTACGTGACACTGAGACCCCATGTTGCCTGTTCCAGTTCCTCCCCGTGGACACCACCCCTCGCACCCTCAGAGGAATGATATCATATCACAGGCCCAGGTTTGGATACCCCTACCGTCCTCCTTCCTCCAGAGCCACCTACCCCTCAGTCATGTTCTGGCTCCCAGGCCCACCCCTCTGCATGGGTCCTTTCCACCTTGATTGCCTTCCCAGGTGAAGAGTGGGACGGTCAGTGCCCTGTTCCCTACCCTGAGGGCAAACCTGGCCCTGGACACCCCAGGCCCACATCCCTTCCATCTTCCACCACCCACAGCTCTGGGTCTGCAGCCCCGGGAGGCTGGGCCCTCCCCTCTTCTCCACCAGTTAGCTGGGCCTGCAAATGCCGAGTCATTGCCTGCTGGTGCCAGCCTCCAGCTCCTCCAGCCTTAGGAGCTGCCGGCAGCAAACCCAGAGAGCCGCCCCAGGCAGCATCAGAAGTGCTTTGCACCTGATGCCAAGGCGTTTCTGTTCCCCTTTCCTACGGATTCCTGTTTCTGCCATGGTGGTTGGAGTCCTGAAGCCAGGATCAGGGACCGGGGAGGCCACCAACGGTGCCCCGGGTTATGAGGTACTGCCTCCTGGCTCCATCCTCCCCTGTCAAGGACCTCAGTCTCCACACTAGCACCCCAGCCGCAGTCTCTCTACGGGGTCCTCCCTGCAAAGGGGCTACTGAGGGAGTCTTCGCAGGGCGGCACCAAAGCCAAGGTACCTGTGAATGCTAACTAATAATTAAGCCCCTGCAAACGCCGTGTAGATAACCATAATCCCTTGCATTTATACAGTCCTGAACACATTTCAAAGCATTTTCACCTATGTTATCTCATCCAATCTCCCACGGCAATCCTATTCAGTGGTTGCTGGGGAAAATGAATGTCTTTGTTTGGCAACAGGGAACACCAAGGCTCAGAGAGAGAGGAGTCTTGCCAGAGGTCACACAGCCTGAGGGGCCAGAGCTGGGCCCAAGACTCAAGGTTCTTAATCATCCCTTTGCCCAGGGTCCGTAGGTCCATCCCTCGAGTATCCTACACAGCGTCAACCCTTCCAGCTTTCCTGCCCAGTCTGCTCTCTACACAAGAACATTTTTCATTATTGTTATTATTAATATCATCTTGTTCCAGACTAGGCGGCCAGAGCTCAGAGAAGTTAAGACTCTGGTCTGGGGGGTCACAGTAGTGATTAGGGGGCAAATCCCAGACTTAATCCGAGAGCCATCTCAGGCTTTAAGCCCTACTCCCAGGCTTCCCCAGGCTTACTGGCAGTCCTTTCTCGGGTGGCAGGCAGACAGGGACTCTGTCCAGAGTCTGGGGTCCCTGCAGAGCTCTCTCCGGTGGCTCTTGGGCCTTGCAAAGCCCTCCTCCTCTGTGTTAGCATCAGGCTTCCCCAGTACCAGGCAGTCTGCACTGGAGCCCCTCGCCAAAGCGGAGGGAGTCCGGGAAGAATTCTGGGAGGAAAGAGCACCCAAGCTGAATCATTACTATTCCCGTGGGAAGGCTGCTCCAAGGAGCAGAAAGAGCCGAGGGAGGGTAGGACCTGCCCAGGGGCTTGTAATGGAGATGGTCGGGCGGGAACAGGCAGCAGTGGGGAGGAGAAAGGAGGGGTGAGGTTTGTGCAGAGCCGGGGGCTAGTGGTCGTGTTAGGAGGCTGTGTCCAGGGTCCAGGCTGGCCTTCGGAAGCTGATCACTCTGGCACAGAATTTCTCCCAGTCACTTCCGGCCCTAGACCTTCCAAGCTCAGGCTGTGGAAGTGGGGCAGGTCGTCTTGGTGCCAGATGATCCCTGGCGGAGCTTGGGGAGCCTTTGGAGGGCCCGCGGCTGTGGATGGGGTGATGGCAAGAGAATGAAGGCTTTTCCCCCCGCAGTGGCCAATGAAGCACCCTTTTAAAAGGGGCCTCCCAGATAGGAGGAACAGCATCTGCGAAAACCCAGAGGCGAAAGATGGCTCAAGCAAATAGGAGTTAGAATGACTCAATATGGCTTGAGCCAGAGGTCTGCACACGGGGGGCAGCTACTGCGCAAGGCAAGAGGTGCAAACTTGGGCCTTCATACTTAAGAGTCATGGAGCTCAGCCATCACAGCACCGGTTGCTGTCAACTTGATTTCCATCCACGGCGACTCCATGTGTGTTTGAGAACTGGGTTCCAGTGACTCATTTTTTGGAAGTTGATCGCCAGCCCTTTCTTCCGAGGGACCTTGGCTTGGATTCTGAACACACTCCAACCTTTTTTTTTTTTAATTTTTTTTTTGGGGGGGGGGGCGGGGCATCACTGCTCTCCGGTGGTGGGAGTAGGAGGCCCAATCCCACTGCTGGAATTGAACCTCCGTCCCAGTGGGCCGCAGTCCCGCGCACAACCACTATGCCACCAGGGCTCAGCCCCACACTCCAACCTTTTGTTAGCAGCCAAACCTGCTAACCATTTGTCCTCCCGGGGACTCCTGCAGCCAGTATACCTGGGTTCAAACCCCAGCTTCTACTCCCCAAGTCATCGTAGATGACACTATTTGATCTTCCCTCTCCTCAGTGTGCTTGTCTGCAAAATGGGGTGAGGAGGATGAAACAAACAAAGAAACCTCACAAATCACTTAGCAGAGACTAGCCAGTGAACGCCCCTTATGTGATCGTCTCTCTCTCTCTCTTCTCATTAGCAGTCCCCCGGTGTGGAATTGAAAGGGAAGTGCAATTTCATAAGGGAAGAATCTCCTCTTTAAAAGTTAAAACAAGTTGCAACGTGTGCTTATCTGTAATCTCCCCATTCGCAGATACGTGTGAAATTTCATCTGCAGCTGTTTACTCAGAGTGTCATCCCGGCTCAAATCATCGTCAGATATGGATGTCACAGGCAGAGTTGGGGTGGGGGGGGAGGCCCTCACAGCAACCGGCAGTAGGCTGGGAGCCGGCTCAGGCTTCTCTTAGGCCCTGCAGGAGTGACAGTCCCCCAGGTCCTGAGCTGGAATGGTGGGGGCACTTCAAGGCTTGGCAGTGGCTCTTCCTGTCCCCAGTAGCAGGGGCAAGAGGACCAGCCAAGGTCCTTTGAAGTGGATGGCATGAGTGAGGAGTCGGGGACATGGCCATCGCCTGTCATCAGATCATGAAGCAATCTCTCAGAGTCTGAATCGTATAAACTGGGAAGGAAGATGTCCGGGTGCTAGCCCTGAGATGCACAGCTCCAGGCTGTTCATATGGACAAGCCAGGCCCAAGAAGGCCGTGCTCCAGAGGCCTCCAGCCTGGCACGGGCCCCACTCCATCTGGAGAGCTGCGGGCTTTCGATGAGTCAGGGGTTTGAGGGTCTCTGGATCCTGCCTTCCTTAACCACAAACCTGGCTGACCATGATACCCACTCGGGGTAGCCAGAGCCTGGAGCTGGAAGAGCCTCGTGGAGACCCACAGCAGCGCTGAGATGCTTCCACCGCCACTGGGCCCACAAGACTTTCCACCCAGTGGCCTGTGATCTTCCTGCACTCAGTGTTATTGCATGGGTTGCATGAGTCTGAAGAGAAATCTACAGACTGGTATCTGACATATGGGCTAATATCGGACTTATGGGCTTGATCTGGATGGAGCTGGAATGTTTTCTCAATATTCAATTGCTCTTTATAGAATGCTCTTTCTTATGCACATTTTTGTTTCTCTAGTCAGCCCAGACTAACACAGCCAGGCATGGCAGACACCCCAATCAGACCACTATCCCCTTAGGTAATGAAGGTTAGGGGTCCAGGCTCAGAAGATCACTGTACCATGAAGGTACAGGAGCCCCTTTACTGCAGTGGGGGAACAGCTTGAGCTCTGGCTCCAGCTGCTTGAGTAGAGAAGGAAGTCACCGTAGCCATGTGACTGCTGGACAGACAGGGGCCCGTGGGCTCAATGCCAACCAGCACTGGGGGGAGGGGAGAGCGGGGGAGGGGGACAGGGAGCGGCAGGCAGAGCCAGGGGCCTGGTGAGGTCAGCTTGAGGGTGGCTGACGATGAACTCCCTGTGGATGCAGGAAGCAGCACTTCCCAAATCTTCTGAAATTCAGAAAGATGAAGTTTTGATAAACAGCGCACACACAAAGAAATATTTTTTTCTTCTTTTGCTTTTTTGTGGCTGCTTTGGCATTTAGGGAGTCATTCGCCAACTTGGAGTTCAACTTAATGAAGTTGGGGTCGGCAGCTTCCCAGGGAGTTCTGCTTCTTAGCAATCTTCGGCTGCTCCGCCGGCAGAGAGGACCGGCCGGTGGCCGGTGGGGAGTATTAACAGTAACAGGTTGTGTGTTTGTCATCCGAATGGAGCCCCCGGGCACAGGGGTAGTGCCCGCAGCTGCTCAATGGTGTATTTGTCATGTGGCCACTGACACAATCAATTGACCCCCTTACACACCGGTGTTTATTAGCCATTGTATAAATATTTCACCCCTCCCCAGCTGACACATAATCTCTTCTTTGCTGCCTCTGACAAATGAACATTTCTCTGTAGACTCTTAAATGAGTATGTGTCACAGCTATGTCACTGATTAATTTTTTTTTACCGCCACGAACAACGATGCATAGAAATGTAACTTATATTCATTTCCCGGCTTGAGCCCAGCTGTCTAAAAAATTCCACCAGTAGCCTCAGCGGACAGACAGCTATCGTAGCGCTTGGGCGGGCTGACACGTGGCTGTGTGAGTGCCAGCTTGCTAATTATGGGCTTTCGCTTCCGGCCAGGCTGCCGAGGGTCCAGCCACAAGGACTTAATCCCTTCAGACTGGGAAGGGCTAGCTTCCCAGGGCTCTGGGGAAACGCTCCCCATCACAGCCTAACCACACATATGATTATTCCTCCAAGCTTCGGGCACCTTTGGGACCTGGTTGGGAAGGCCTCTGACGTCACACCAGCAACGCACGCATGCACGCCCGTGGCCACCTCATACTCTTGACCCACTAATCTGTGAGCACAGCGACCGGCCTTTTTGCTTAACACAGGAAGCTAAGGCACCATTATTGAACCGTAAGCCACCTGAGGGCCTTGTGTGGCTCATCTCACCTCCGGCGGGGGTTCCCGGAACACTACTGCGTGCTGGGTGAGCAAGGTGGCCAATGCTGGGAGGTAAGAATGCGTGCTTAGTCTGGCTGGGCTGGGGAGCTGCTCCTAGCCCCTGAAGCCAGGCCCTCCCAACCCAAGGGATGCAAGTACTGCTGACTGGTCACTTGGTGACCGCATCAGAAGGCCATTTAGGTGCGAGTGTGGGGACTGCAGTTTCTCGGAATGGGCACCATTGGCACCCTGTGGGCAACCAAGGGAAGTGAAGGACAATCTCTGGTCACGAGCCGCCCAACATTGGAGTAGGGGAGTCAGCATGGAGACCTGCCCCCTCTGAGTTCAGGGCCTGCGCACCTAGCCCACCTTTCTTCTCACCTGTCTTGACCCCGAGGTCCTTCCCCAGCACTGCCTCAGTTTCTCCTACCCCACAGCCCTGCCCCCCTGGCCTCCTTTCTCTCCTTCCCTTTCCCTCTTCCAGCCAGGTTGTGGAGTCACCTTGGGCTTCTGAGCCGACTCAGCATCCCCACCCCCTCCCTGACCCCGTCCATCTGCTGCCTCCCCCTCCCCACCACCCACCCACTGGCACAGGCCTGAGCCTTCAGCAGGTGTGCAGGCCGCCCCCGCCACCCCCACCCCCCCACCTCCGTGCACCTGTGTCCCGCGCACCTGTGTCCCTTCTCTGACATCATGTAGCCACTGGCTTGGAGCCAAGTACATGACACCTGGGGATATTTCCGGTAGATTCACTAGCTGGTACAGCTCGGCCCCAGCTCTGGGACTCTTCAGAGACTGACCCAAGAAAGTGACCCTTCCCCCTCACTCCTCGAGCAACCCCAGGCTACTCTGGAGGTGGAGCCTGATGCAGGGGATAGGGGGTGTCTGCTCTTCGCGTGCACCAGGCCCCTGAGCCAGGAGAGAAGGCGGAAGCGTGTGCACAGGTGAAAGAGGGGGGGCTGGGGCCCGTCTGATCCAGCTCCCTGATTTATCCCCTGAGTGCCCTTAGATACTTTGTCTCTTCCGGTCCTGCCCATTGGGGAGCCTGGGCACCTGACAGTGCCACCTGACACTAGCTAGGCACTACCCAGTGCCCCGGGGCTCCATTCGGATGACAAACACAACCTGTTACTGTTAATACTCCCCACCGGCCACGGGCGGGCCGGTCCTCTCTGCTGGCTGAGCGGCCGAAGATCGCTAAGAAGCAGAACTTCCGACTTGCTGCTGGCTGTGTGAGGGCAAAGGTGCTCTCGTGGAGCTGCGCCCAGTGCAGGGCCTGGCACACAGTGGGTTCTTTTTCGCTTGGCCTAGGGAGAGGACTCACACTCCTCTCCACTGGCAGCACTGCGCAGCCTGAAGAGCTGATCCGGTGGCTGAGACACATACTTACGCCACACTCTGGAGGTGGTCCCCCGAGACCTCAGTCCCCCCAGAGGACAGCGCCCTTTTTCTCCCCTGCAGGCCAGAGTAGTGTGGGACCAGGAGGGCAGCTCCCAGGGCCGCCAGCAGCTCCGCCGTCAGTCACCCTGGGCAAACATGAGTCACCACGGTGGCCCCACGGGGCGTTCAGAAGGGCAGCACCGAGCAAAGGGCAAGCTTCTGGGCGTTTGTTGACCTCATGAGGAAACCCCAGAAACGCCCCGCGTGGGGCATCACTGGCCCCATTTCACCGACAAAGAACCCGACGCCCAAAGAAGTAGCCAGCCATGCCAAAGGTCACCCGGAGGCATAGCAGAGGCACACCTGAACCTGGGTCACTTCATTCCTAGGACGGGGCTCAACTACCATTCCATGCCAACCCCTTCAGGCCCCTTTCTCACCACACCCACAAAGCTCGGGGGGTGGGGGAGTGACGGGAAGCAATCACGGCAGACAGACGCGCTCTGTGCCCTCCACGAGCTGCTTTCTGATGTCAAGGGCCCTGCCCTCCTGGCTGGGCCTCCCCAGGGCTGGGTCAGAAGATCTGGTGGAGGAGAGGGGAGCCCAGATGGTGTGGCGATGACACCCCGGGGAAGGACTCAAGAAAGGGGCGCACACAACCGGCCCTTCCATTGGCGGCTGGCCTGTGCCATCCCCCGTACATTTTCTCATTCGAAATGGAGCACGGAGCCCCGGAAATCGGGACAAAAGCACCGCCCACAGCTTGGTCTCGATGACTCAGAGTCCACCTCCCACAGCCGCCTCCTGGGCGTGTTGCTGAATGTGTGTGTGCCCGCGCCTGAGCCCTGCCGGGACACGAAGCTGTCTGTGCGCGCGCACATGCATGTCCTGGGCTCATCTCATGGCTACCTCTGAGCCTGGGCGACAGGGTCAATGAGAATCGTAGCCTCACAGCTGCCTCGGAGCTGGGCTTTCATGTTATTGGTGGTGCCGCATGGAGTCTTCCAACAGCCTGCCATGGCAAGTACAACCAGGGCTCCCGTTCTGCTGCTGCAAATGAGGCCCGGAGAAGTCAAACTACCTCCCAGGCCCCTACAGCACGAAGTGGTGACGTGGGCCACACACCCAGGCTTTTCAGATGCCACAGTCTGTGTGCCACGCAACGAGGTGTGTTTTCCTTCCAGCTTCCCAAAGGAAGTTTGGAGCGAAGGCCTGGAGGGTCTTTTGTAACCAAAAACCAGCCCGGGGAACCCCAAGGAAAAGGGGAGAGAAGTCAGCCCCGGCTTCCTATGGGAGTCTGGCCAGAATTCCGACCCTTAGAGGGGCAGATACCAGACTGACACGTGAGCAGGAGGGGGCAGGGCAGCTGTCTCTCAGAACAGGTGTTAGAGAAGCTGTGACAGCCACTTAGAACCACAGTGGCAAGCCTTCTTTACATGGCGATTTGCATATATTTGCATGCATTTGCATCACCAAATCTGTGGAATCGGCCTTAATGGTCCCTGCCTCAGAAGACTGGCAGAAGCTGAGAGGGTGGGAGTGACAGGGAGGGCCTGGGGAATTCTAGAAGGGAATGGAAGCAAGAGGCAAAGCTGTGGAGGCCCTGGCAGAGCATGGCTCAAGCAACAGTTTCTTGGGCAAAGACGGTGTGATTTCGACCAAGGGTTCTGGGAAGATTGTTAGCAACCCAACTCATTCCCAGAGGGCAGGGGCAGGTGATAGGGTACCAAAAAAATCGGGGTACGCAAAGGAGGGTTGGAGCTCTCAGCCGGCGGGCAGCGCTTGAGAGGCAGGCCGAGAACCAGCTGGGTCGGGAGCCCTCAGCTCGGGCTCCAGGGAAGGCTGGAAGGAGGAGCGACAAAGACCTCGCACTGCGTCTCCGCCCTGGGGGTCCCCGCCCACTGGTCTACCAGCTCAGTGGCTGTGTTGTGCCTCCATCTAGTGGACATCTGTGGGAAAGCAGCCCCTCTCTGCCTCTTCATGGCTGAGATGCCTGCTTTAAAAGGAACCAGGTCCTCCAGCCTGTGATCTGTGTTTGCAGGGAACACTTGGATTTTCCAGATGATCTCTCTTCTGGAAGGAGCTTTCCCCAAGGGGCTTAGGCGAGGGGAGGGGCAAGGGTTGATACCGCTTGGTGGTGAAGAGCTTGGATCTTAAAGTCATGGTCGTGACAGTTGCCAACAAAGTGACCTTGGGCAAAGTACCCTCTCCGAACTAGTCTCCTCTTCTATAAAGCAGGAGTAGCAAAAATCATAATTTATAAATTATCAAGAGTCCATCAGGGAGGAAGGGGGAATGAACCGATAACAAGGGCTCAAATAGGAAGAAAATGTTTTGACAATGATGAGGGCAACATGTACAAATGTACTTGACACATGGATGGATGGATGGGTTGTGATAAGAGCTGCATGAGCCCCCAATAAAATGATTTTTTAAAAGGCTGGGGGGGGGGAAGAAAAGCTGATCCCAAGGGTTCAAGTAGAAAATAAACGTTTATGAAATAATGATGACAGTATATGTACAAATATAACTGATACAATTGATGCATGGATTATTATAAGAGCTGGAAGAGCCCCCAATAAAATGATCCTAAAGAAAGAAATGAACGGGGGGGGGGGAGGGAAAAAAGAGGAGCTGACACCAAAGGCTCAATAGAAAATAATGATGGCCAAAAATTAAAATAAAATAAAATAATGACAACATATGTACCAATATGCCCGATACAACTGATGTGTGGAATGTCAGGAGAATTGTAAGAGCCCTCAATAAAATGATCAGAAAGCAAACTGAATAAGTAAACGAAAAACACCCCAGGAGTCATAGCATTTAATAGCAAAACCAAAATGAGATAATACATGTAAACGGCTCATCAGCAGGGCCAGGACTAGGGTGAGGCAAAAACATGAGTCTTGTCTGACCCAAGATCTTCTTCAAATGTGCCCTCTTCTCCCCAGTCCCAACTCTGCTTGTACGCACATTGCCTTGGCACACGTAGCGCACGCCATCAGCACTCAGGAGCCTTTCTTGCAATCGCTGTGTTGTTATCCCTCCTGGGAGGTTCCTGGGCCTTGGGAAGCCCGCTTCCTACTTCTAAGGCCCAGATGATAATAGCCCCAGTTAGTCTTGTTTGCCCAGTGTGCACGTCAGATAGGACATAAGAAAGGAGAGACCTTCCTTACGGGTCTATGATAGAAAAGAAGTCACGAGCAAGTAGAAATAAGTACGGTGGGCGGGGGGGGAGGAGGGGGATATTGGGTGGCAAACCTTGCACTGCTTCTCATCTTCTCTGTGACCAACTGACGGATCAGGGGAGGACTCAGGGCTGGCTCACAGATGGCCAGTGTGATGTGCTGGTGGACGTTGGAAGTGGACGGGGGCCAGGCTCTAGCCCTTGTAGGCGTTTGGTCAGTGTACTTGATCACAAAAGAAGCAGTGCTTCTTCTAAAATTTATTGTGGCGATGACCATGCAACTCTTTTCAAAGCCATCAAATTGTATCATGTGTGAATCATAGGTCATAAAAGTTAAAATTTAAAAAAAGAAAGTTAAAAGTAAAATAATTAAAGGAAAAAAGAAAAGCAGAGTTGGTCAGGAACCTGGAAGGAACAAGATGGGAAGATCCGGGACAAAGAGCTCCAGGGAAGAAAGAGGCAGGCACATGGACTTCTGGGAGTGGATACTAAATGTGTAAACTTTGGGGTTTCCAGTGAATAGTCCACCTCAAGGAGGTTCTCAACAGGCATATTAATCGCCCTCCAACTCCACCCCAAATGCATGAACAATGGGCCCATTTACAGAATGGCCATGGTGGCAGGGATGAAGCAGGGATCCAGTAGCATGGACTCCCTGTAACCAAAGCTGACTACACAGTCTGTCATTAGCAGAGACGGAAGCAGAGCCTCTAGTGAGGGTCCTTCCCCAGGAGACTGGCCTTAAGGGCAGGGTGACGACACCGGACCCCTGATGCCTCGGAAGAGAAAGTGCTCAGTCTCTCTGGGAATCAAGACATATTTTGATCATGTTTAAGTTCGTGTTCTTTGCCCACAGTGATTCCACCAAAGAGAGACAAATAATGAGATCACCCAAAGGTTTCTTTTTTTGGGGGGGTGGGGGGCATCACTGCTCTCTGGTGGTGGGAGTAGGAGGCCCAGTCCCACTGCTGGAATTGAACCTCCGTCCCAGTGGGCCGCAGTCCCGCGCACAACCACTACGTCACTGGGGCTCAGCCCCAAAGGTTTCTTACTTGAGCTCTTTGATCTTATATTAGTTCATTTTTGTATATAAGGTCTTAAGGGGCTGGTGAGAAATAGATTCCCTGATCTTCCCTTTCCTCGCCCTCCCCCACCCCCACCCCACCCCCCACTATCCTACGATGATGGCTTGTCTGTGGCAGGGATGCTGAAGATAACTGTAGCAGACGTATTTCAAATACCACAGTGCCATCCCTGATGATCAGGTGTCAGAATAAGAACAGTCTGGGCACCGGCAGTCTCCTGTGGAGGGCTGAGCCACCGAAACCCTGGCAAGCAGCGGCAGCACACTGTCTGACGTACGGCCAGAGGAGGACTCTGAAGCTGAAAGGCACTCAGGATACAACTGGCAACATGCTGCTTCCTCAAAGCCAAATCGTGGATCGAGCACGGCTCTTGTGGCCTTCTTTTTCTGATGGGCATGATGCGAAATGAGAAGAAACAGCTGCAGACATCCATTAATCATCAGAACATGGAGAGCATGAAGTACAAATCTGGGAACATTAAAGGTAAAAAAAAAAAAAAGAAATGGATCTATATTTTGGGTTTCAGTGAGTTGAAATGAACTGATATTGGCCATTCTGAATTGGTCTAGCTTACGATATACTAGGCCACGAATGATAAATTCAAGAAGGTCAAGACTTCTCCCAACTGTGGTTATAATCAGGTCTTGAGATTAACCAGGGCCACGTGGAACAGGATCAGATGAAAAGCTTCATGGCAACTGGTGCCTGGGAATCAGCTGGAGCTGAATATCTCTCAGCCCCAAGTGCTACTCAAACCCCAGCTTAGAAAGCAACACATCACGAGCAGGCAGGATGGATTTTCAAGTCCAATCACAACCGCACATGCTGACGAGGGGGGATGAACCAGCTAGGGAACTCCCCGCCAGTATTTGTTATGGGCATGGGCAGTAAGTAGCCCACCAAAATTTTCAACCTCATGGCTTTGGGCAGGAAAAAAATCAATGTGGACACAGTGAGGTTAAGCAATGGAAAAATATAGAAGTGAGAGTCAGCAGTTTAGCAAATGTGCCTGAGGGTCCTTCAGCCAAAGTATGTAGCCATTAGAGTGTGGATGTATGGCCCGCCATTAACGATTTCAAATCAGTCACTTGGGCCAGGGGGATAAACCAACACAAAAGTAGTTAAGCATCAGAAGGCAAAACGGATGTTAGATTCAGCTGGTTAATTAACAAACATCATGGTATTTCCGTCCCCCATTTTCTCTTTAGGGACTCAAGCCATTGATTAGATGGATTGTAAGTCTCACTAAGTTCCTCTTCTTTCCTCTGGATCCTCCCAGGTTCACCTCTGGTCATGTGGAGGCTGTAGTGCTAAAACTTTTTACTGTTGTCGTCTTTCTTACTAAAGCACTTTCTATATTTTCTACTAAAGTGCGAAAAACTCATGGGCTGGGCCGAGCCCCGGTGGCGTAAGTGGTTGAATGCGGGACTGTGGCCTGAGGGCGTGGCGGTTCAAATCCAGTGGCCGTTCTCAGGAGCAGCACTGGGTAGCGCCCACGACCACCAGAGGCAGTGATGAGTCCCCCCAAAAAACACTCATGGGCCTATTGTACCAGTAACCAATAGTGCCGCTAATGGCCTTACTGAGGATAAGAGCCAAGGTAAGACAGAATCACACACTCCTGTCGGAGGGTTTCCAGGGCGTGAGCCCTATTCTTAACCCTCCCTTTCAACTCCTTTATTTTGCCAGTTATTGTATTTGACCCATTTAAATAATGCTAACATTCCTCTCCTAGGGAAGACAGGTTTCTGTCCCATTTATCTGCAGTGAGCAAATCTAGGGCCCCGAGGTTGATAAGTTGTCCTTGGAGTGCCAGATTGCTATGGTCCATGTCCTCATTCAGTGTCTTTGATGAACGTTTATAGAAATAGACCAAAGTTCCCACTCCTCCCACTCCAACCCCAGCTCCCACTACTGGCCCCTTTCCCACTCTGGCTATCCCTGCTGTCCTTTCTCCTCGCTGTACTGTGGACCAAAGGTGAGCCTCAAAGGTGGGTCCCAGAAACAAATAAACTATGGGGCTGAAAAGTCGATGCCACAAACACAGGCTCCATTACTCGGCAAACACCTATATGCAGTGCCCCCATGCAAAAAGAAGATGCCACTGGATACACATGACGTGTTTGGGTGAAGCCTGTGAGCACACCATTTTTTAATTATTATTATTATTATTTAATCATTTTATTGGGGGCACATACATCACTTTTCACCATACATAGTTACATGAGCACACCATCTATGATTGGGGATTGCCAGTGATATTTTCCATATCTATAAGGCATGTTAAATCGAACTCTCTAGAGATCCCTGTGTCTGAAAGCACAGGGGTGCTTGTGAGCAGTTCAGGCTGGGCCAGCGGCGTTAGGTTATAGGCCTCTGGGAGCCATTATAGCCACATACCCCCCATTACGAAAGGATAAGCTTGCCCAGCAGGTGGTGTGATGGGGGGGTGTTTACACTTTGTCTGATAAGTTCCAATACTGTCTGATAGGGTCTTTTAATTACTCCTGGGTGGAACTTATGCTTTTATGGATTGGTATCCAGAGACAATGCCAATGTGACTTAATCTTTTTACTGCCTGCTTGGCAACTTTGTTCCTGGCCTCGTCAGCCACCCCCACCCCCAATCTGGCAATACTAATGGGGTGTGCTAGGTCCAACACACTGGCCCATTCTGGCATGAGGCCCTGTCTCATTTGCTGTTATTCAGCAATGGTGATTTCCAGACTGTCACTCCTCCCCATGTGGACACTTTGGGGGTTTGGCCTGTATCACAGGAAGCATGCATGGAAGTTACCAGCCCAAGCAGACAATTTCTTATAGGGCTGGTATCACTACATTGGGCCTTTTGTTCCCGAAATCCCCCATGCCTGCTTTGCAGTCCTAGCAAAATAATTATTAAGACAAGACACGTCACAGTTTTAGCTTGAGGGGAGCTGCCTGTGGGGTCTCCAATCACTCTTTCAGAGCTGCTTTCACTCTGGAGGGACGCATCCTGGCAGGTGCTCCAGCTTCATTGAGGGCTGGAGCGGCAGTCAGGCCAACAGTCAGGGGTCTGTGCCAATCAGGGTTAAGTCCTTCGTTTGCTTGGTGCTTTTTGACATACATGTGGTCTCCTAGACAAAAATCATGGACCCAGGATAAGGAGGAAGACACAAAGTAGTCACATCCATGTGTGTGGATGTCCTGTGGTACCTGTGGAAGAAACTGCAAGTATTTTATCACCGAGTGGGTCTTGATTTCTGCTAGCCTTCCATCCCGTACATGCGATGGGACTGGGGGTCTTCCAAACATCATTTTAAAAGGGGTGAATCCCACCTGGTAAGGAGTACACTTTGCTCACAGAAGGGCCAGGGGCAACAAATCGTTTCCATAATAAGCTTTATGAACAGTGTTTTTAGAGTCCTATTCATTCTCTCAATCTGGCCAGGGCTCTGGGGCCTGTATGCACAAGGTAGCTTCCATTTTATTCCTAGGACCCAGGCCAGGATGTGGGAAATCTGAGCCACAATACTAGGACCATTATCTGATCCGATGGCTAATGGCAGCCCATCCCTGGGAATAATTTCATGCAATTATTTTTAGCCACTACTATGGCTGTTTCCCTCCTGGTCTCAAATGCCTCCATCCATCCTGAGAAAGTATCGACAAAAACCAGCACGTAGTTATTTCCCCGTGCCAGAGGACTTACCTCAGTGAAAGCAACTTCCCACCTTTCTCCTGGGGTCAGTCCCCTTTCTCTGATTCCTCAAAAGACTTTTTCTCTTTTGGCATCCACCTGGCCACAGGCTCAGCATCTGGAAACAATACATTGTGACCCACTGGTTAAATTAGGAAAGGCGAGCCAGGGTGTCAGAAGGCTTTTATTGTTATTTCTCCCGGGTGTGTCATCGAGTGGAGGATCTGTAATAGGTGCCGTCCAAGGGCGCATGGAACCGATATTCACCGATCAGGCAATGTCCAGTATTCAGAAGGGTTTGGGTTGCCCCCTTGGCACAGTTTTTTCTTCTTCTTTCGTATAAGTTGGGTGATCAGGTAATGTGGGGCTTGGGAAAGTCATGGTGGGAAGGATGAATATCAGAAGAACCGGACCTAAAGCTGCCTCCCTAGCTGTTTTGTCAGCCAACTGGTTACCCACTGCACTAAGGCCGTCTCCCTTCTGATGTCCGGGACAATGTATAACAGTCACCTTTTTAGGAAGCCACATGGCCTCTATTAACTGCAAATTCTCTTGGCCATTCTCTATAGCTTTTGCACTTGCTGTTAACAGTCCCCTTTCTTTGTATAATTGGGCATGGGCATGGGAATACAAAGGCATACTGGCTGTCAATATAAACATTCACCCTTTTTCCTTTTGCCCACCTTCGCACCTGGGTCAAAGCAATCAGCTCAGCCCATTTAACAGAGGTCCCTGCAGGTAGGACCTGAGTCCAAATGACTTCCTGACTTGTGGTGACTGCAGCGCCTGCTCTGTGAGTCCCATCAACGATCCAGCTGTTGCCATCTGTGAAGAGTGTTCACTTAGCATCAGCTAAGGGTTCATGCAGTAAATCGGACCAAAGGCTCGGGGTCAACTTCAAGACATCTTTACACTGGTGACGAGGTGGCTTGTACGGTCACCCTCTGGAAGCAAGGTGGCAGGGCTCAAGTTCTTTTGAACTGAAAAACTAATCCTGGGGTGGTCCAATAGCAAGATTTCTTATTGTGCCAAGCGGACATTTGTCATTCATTGGTGACGGGCATCCTGTACCAATGCCTTAACAGCATGTGGTGCAGTGAGGAGCTGATCTTGCCCCACTGAGTTTCTCAGCTTCTCTGACCACAATCGCTTTGGCCATTATGGCTCACGGGCATGCAGGCCCACCTGAAGCTACTGCATTCAATCTCTTGGACAGATATGCCTCTGGTCTCTTCCAAGGTCCCAGCTGCTGGGTCTGAGCCCCCTTTGCTGTACCCTGGTCTTGATGCACAA
>PVJH01035682.1:0-19531 GCA_004026705.1 Nesogale talazaci
CAAGACTCATTGTCACTGAATCGATGCTGACTCACAGCCACGATGAGGAACCCTTGCCTAGGCGACTTTAATATGTTACGTGGATTGAGAGACCCTGCTGTTCTCTCTCATACATATCCTTGACTTTTCAGTGCCTTATATTTGACAATAACTTATAAATTTGTTTTGCCGTGATTTCTCCTCCAAACTCTGGAGTTGATATTTAACTGTTATTTGACATCTTTTGTCAGCTTTTCTCCCAGTGATTTTATTGGAGGGCTCTTACAGCTCTTATAACATTCAATGCACTATTTGGATCAAGCATATTTGTACACACATTGTCATATTCACTTCCAAATATTTTCTACTTGAACCCTGGTATAAGCTCCTCTCCCTCCCCCTTTTTAATGTATCATTTTATCGGGGGTTCATAAAACCCCCATCACGACCCATACATATGTCAATTGTATGCAGACCACATTTGCACACTTGTGGCCATCATCACTCTCAAAATATCTTCCCTCCACTTAGGCCCCCAGTACCAGCTCCCCATATTTCCCTTCCCTTTCCCCCCTTTCCCATGAACCCTTGATAATTTACAAATTGTTATTACTTTTTCTTATCGTACACTGTCTAATGTGTCCCTTCACTCACGTCCCCATCATCCATCCCCCAGAAAGGAGTAGTTATATGTAGATCCCTGAAATTGGTTCCCCCTTTCTATTCCACCATCCCTCCACACTTGCTATGTTCCCAACAGAGTTTCTCAGTATATGTAACCAAATCCATTTCTTCCTAGATTTCAAAAACACAATAAAAAAACAGCACTATATATCACAGTGCTCAGAGCAGAAGTCTGGAGGTTTAAAATGTGCCCTCCATTCATGAGGGAAAGAGGGTGGCAGAAGACGGTGGAAAAAAGAGGAGCTGGTATCCAGGGCTCAAGTAGAAAGAAAATGATTTGAAAATGATGATGGCAACAAATGTACAGATGTGCTTGACACAATGGATGCACACATGGATTGTGATGAGAGCTGTACAAGTCACCAATAAAATGAGTAATAATAATAATAATAATACTAAGATTTGCTCTTCTTCATATCAACACATCCTATTGATTCTAAATCCAAACTCTCTTTATTCTTCTTAGACATTATCACCATTATCATCTCATCTGGACTACGACAGTTACCTATTAGTCTCCCTGTGTCTACCCACAAGACACTGTAGAAGCCATACAAAGATGTTAAAGTGATCTTAACATGGATCACAGGTCCCGTTTACCTATACCCTTCAGTGTGTTAGATGAAAAAGAATCACTTCTTTGAAAAAATCCCAATTAACCCTGGTGGTGTATGGTTACACATTGGCGGGTAACCAGATGCTCAGGTGTTTCAGACTACTAGCCACTATCCAGGAGAAAGATCAGGCTTTGTACTCCCTTACAGTTAGTTTGTATCATAAGGAGACCTAAGAAAAATTGATGCATTTGATCTATGGTGCTGGTGAAAAATATTGAAAATACCAGGGACTACCAAAAGAACCCAAAGATCTCTCTTGGGAAAAGTTCAGGCTGAATTCTCCTTGGAGGCAAGAGGGTAAGACTTTGTCTCACATACTTTGGGCACGTTACCAGGAGAAACTAGTCCCTGGAGAAGAACATCATATCATGCTTGGTAAAGTGGAACGAATGGTGGTGATAAAGAGGAAGGCCCTTCACGAGTTGGATTCCCACAGGGACTGCACCGAGAGGTCAAACCTCAGAACCGTTGTGAAGGTGGCACAGGACCGAGAAGCGTTTCCTTCTGCTGTACATGGGGTCACTCTAAGTCAGAACAGACTAGGTGGCATCTAACAACATTGCGTTGGGGACTTAGTTGTTTGTTCCTCTTCAGCCTGTTTTACCTTAGAGGTATCATAGTGGAGGACCATCTTAGTGGCCCAGCGGCTGAAGCAGTGAGATGCCAGCTGAGAGTTTGGCAGTAGGACTCAGATCCACCAGCCCTGCTATGGAAGCAAAGCACGCTTATCTGCTGGCAAAAACCTGGCATCACTTTGTGCCAACCCTACCCAGCCCTCTATGCTTATGACGCATCAGAGTTCCCTTCATAGTCATGAGTTTGGCAGCCTTGTAGAAGAAGCATTTGTCTACCCTAATTCTCCACGGTACTACTGATAGACTCAGTACACATAGAACAATCTCTGGCATTTTATGGTGCTCAATAAATATTTTGTGGGTTAATGAATGAAATGTTGTGAGTTAAAAAATAGGTGTATCAAATCAGAGAAAAGACCAGACATACTGGCCTGATAAAAACTGGTGGAATCTCCAAGACACCCTTTAAATATGGAACTGAGCCCAGTCCCAGGGCTCCCTTTCAGCTAAACAGCAGACCCACTAAGCATAGGGGATCAAAGGGGATCATTTATCTTGATAAAATCTCAGAAGGCAGAAGGAGCCAGAAAGGAGAACATATGGAAAGAACCTTGGGAGTAAACAGGAGGAGGGTGGTGAGGGCTGTCAACCAATATCCAAAAGGGAAAAAAAAAAGAGGGGCACATATGGAATGGAAATCAATTTGCATTATAAACTTGTACCAAAGCACACACCCTAAACAATGAAAGTCTATGTTTTATAACAAACAGATGCAAACCGGGCCCTGATAGATTTGGGGCAAGAGAGTTCCAGGTCATATTGTTGTGGCCTTGAGGAAATTCTCACTCACAACAACCCTCTGGGCCACTCTTGTGGCTCCTTCATAATTTATTAAGTATTATTTAGTTCCTTATTCCTTAGGCAGAGCAAGCGTCACATGGTATTAACTAGGTTCCCATACCTAATCCTTCAAAAGAGTAGCAATTGCAATACCACATGGAAAACTGGATTCGTTGGTACTTTAGTATTACTAATATATCCATGGTAATGTATTGTATTATAAGCATGGCTAACAATTACATACTACTCGAATAATTGAAAATACACATTATTTCATGGTATATGATGTGTCCTTTGGAATGCTGGCATAGTGAATCATGGCGGAGTCATAACACTGTCATCAAATCATAGCCCATTAGGAGACCATTACACTAATAACATATGACAAACAGTGTGACTCTGGGGTAGTAATGGATGCATAATGGCTAATAAATGGTTGGAATATGAACAGTAATGGTTGCTAGCGATTCCCTCATAATAATAACCTCCTTCTCTTAAAATAAATGCAACGTTAATGTCAAAAGCTGCCAGAGACGTGAAGGCGCCAGCTTGCTTTCGGACGGTGGCCCCAGTCACTCCCCCCATGCTTCTGTCTTCCGAAAGGCACCATCACGTCACCTCATGCTGCCACCCAGGCAGGAGGTGAGCTCCTCCGCCGGCTTGTACCCATAGTAACCAGTATTGCTCCTGTGGTGTATTGGGATGGTGTATTTTAAAACACAGGAAATCCTCAAGCCCCCGATTGATAAATTTTTTAGTATATAAAATAGCATTCCTGCTGCCTATCTGCTGTTCCCTCTTGGACCCTGATTGTTTCTCATTTGCATCTCAGAAACTGAATGAGGAACAATTTAGTGGGCTGCTGCTTCAGCACACTAAATGGCTTTGTTCTCTAAGAATATAATCCCAATCTCTCATAGTGCTCACCTCTCTGGGGGCCTCAAGACCTAATAGTGACTCCTACTGGCAGCAACCTCCTGCATGGGGTGGGGGTTGGGGGGGGATGGGACATTCCTCTGTGGACCCTCCCTCTGCACCCCCTGCCTGGCACTTCCCAGCGAGATCCTCTTAAAGCCCTCTAGTTGCCCAGGAGTCCCTGGGTCTTGTGGAGGTGGAGAGATAGAGACTCATGCGTTGCTCTAATCATTCATTGAAATTCTAAATTTACCTGCCCATGGGGGTGTTCTGCTTTTGATTTCTGGCCAATGCACTTCCAGCACACCTGTCAGTGGAGGCTTGAAGGTGAGAAAGGTGCTGAACAGGTGCCTGTGGAGCCTTTAGACTAAGACAAACCAGGAAGAAAGATGTGGCAATCTACTTTGGAAAATCAGCCCAAGAAAACCCTTTGCATTAAACATTGTGATTTGAACAGAGCCTGGTTCTGGAACACCGCGTTCCTTTGAGTCAGGGGATTCACTCCCAGTGAGGACAGCCTTCATGACCGTGATCTAAATTCCTTTCATGTGAAGCGTTGGTCACAGCTCAAGTTAATGTTTCCTCTTGACTGCTTCTGTAAATTGCATTTCTTCACGAATGAATGTCCGACAGGTGCTGTCTGGGTCAATCTTCCCTTCCTTTGCCTTTACTGACACGCCCCTTGGCCCTGTGCCCCTACCACCTCCTGCTATAGGATTTCGTGACTCTTTCTAAGACTGCATTGGCCACTTGCTGGTGAAGGAAATCGCACTCAGATTTATTACCCATAGATTCTGCACAGCAACCGTGCCAGGTCGGGGAGGGCTGTTGATGGAAGGCTCCAGAAGGCTAGATTGTTCTCTCTGTGCTCTCTAGTGAGTTAGCTGCTCACCAAGAGGACATATGAAGGGAGTTCGGGTGCCTGATTCAATTTTATTCATTTTCATTGTCGTCAAGCTTAATTAATTTAAGTTGAAATCAACACACATGGGCAGTGGCTGTCAGGCTGAAGGGGGCGGCTCTAGGGAATGCAGTGGCAAGTGGGCATGGCAGCTGGTGCATGGCCTCTCTGAAAGCCCATCCAAGGTGCAGGGATAATTACCTGTGACAAAAAGCTGACGCTTTCCTGGATGTGGGGTCATGTGCCATTTATATCTTGTCTTGTCTGACGATTGCCTTAAAGTTAGGTATCTAGGAGTCAAGCTATCAAGGAATCGCCGGATAACATGAACAGTTGAGGCACTTGGCCATTAACTACAAGGTGGGTGGTTTGAACACACTCAAAAAAGCCTGGAAGCACATATTCAGGAACTTCATGAACAGGTATAATCTCCATACATGGGGTCCTCCATGGACAGTTCTATTCTCCATACATGGGGTCCCCCATGAGCAGGTCTATTCTCCATACATGGGGTCACCATGAACAGGTCTATTCTCCATACATGGGGTCCCCCATGAGCAGGTCTATTCTCCATACATAGGGTCACCATGAACAGGTCTATTCTCCATACATGGGGTCCCCCATGAGAGAGAATCCCCCAAAGGGAAACTGGTTTGGTTTGGGTTCGGATCTGTTGTCGTTTAAATTTTATTAGCGAATATCATAAACTGAAAGATTGAACATATAATTCAGCTTTGAGTCAAGGAATTGATTAAACACTAGCTAAAATCGAAGCTAACTTTGATGAATGCCCAAGCTTAAAAACTTCTAAATATCTATATTAACCTTTCTATTCCCACACACAGTTTTCTTTTTTGAGGACTGTAAACACTATTCTACATGAATGTGGCCTCATCAGGCTAACAGACTATATCTGCAGTTCCAGGATTTAATAATTATTCTGTGGCGCCACATGTGACCAGCCTAACTCTCCCTGTCAACAGTTAATGTCCTACTGATTAGACCTGGCACAGCATTCACTTTGAAAAGGCTACAGAACATTGAATAGACAAAGCTTACCAAGCATGTTCACTTATTTTCAATTTAAACTGATTTGGGGAATTTTAGATTTTGATTTTGGGAAGATGGGATTGATTTTGCTAAAGTTCAAAGAAGGGAGTCCAGAGAGAGAAACAAATCACCACACATAAATGAAAAAGGCTCAATAGATACACCATTTGTGGGCACAAAGTTATTCATTTTATTTATTATAGAGGCAGGGTTCAGAGCATAACGTGTGATGTAGAAATAAGTTCAAGGACTCTGTTATCCCTGAAGTCTCAGTAAAGCGTAGCATAAGGCTAGCACAGAATTTCAGGGATTGGCAGTATTTTTTCTTCTCTTGATAGATATCTTATAAACAGGGTCTACAGCCCATTAGCATGTAGGAAAATAAAAGCAAAACAGAGCTAAAATACCTGCATTACCAGGGTCTAGCATGAGTGGTGCCAACCTGAGAGTAAACTCTGACTAGTAGAGACATTATGTTGTTTTCAAGTTGTGCTCTTCACATTTCCATTGAAAATGAGTCTACCAAGAATGAAGAAACATGAAATCAGCAAGCTCCAGAGATCAGCAAGGCATGAAAAAAGAGGGAGAGGATCAGAGAAGCAGACGGAATAAAGAGAACTGAAAGGTGAGAAAAGGAAGCACAGCAGCTCTGTTCCTTGGAAATGTCCCTGTGTGTTCTTCAATCTCTTTTTCAAGGGTGCCTGCGGGCCAGAGATGTAGGAAAGGAGGTGATTCCTGGAGCAACTGGGGTCTGAAAGTAAAAGTCTAGGTCATTGAGATGAAACAGAAGCCTGCAGATGGCCTTGCAATTAAACCTTACTGATAACATTGCACGTGATGGGATGCATGGACCTAGCTTCTAAGCCTTTCTCTCTAACCTAATGTATGTGTCCCACTCATGATCCTGTTCCTGCTCCTGTAGTCCTGTGAGGTCTCTCAGGTGGGAAATTCCAGAATTTGTGCTGAAGCCTAGTTTGTGATGCTACTGAGTTTTTATAAAGGACAGAAGTTTCAGGTCTTACAGTCACAAAAGAGTACGCACTATTTGTACCCTGCCAAACTGTGAGCAAGCCACCCTGGGGCTCACCACGGAACACGGGAAACCTCGTGGGGCTGCGAATGTGCATGTGGTGACCTTGCTGAGGGGCACAGGAGCAGGAGCTGAAGGGCAAAAAGGGGCAGCAGTCCTGGTGCTATGGCTGTTAAACCTCAGACTGGGAGGCATGGTTGAAAATGTCGATTGACCTATTCCCTAAATTAAGCCCACTTGGACTGAATTTGGGCTGCCCAGGTATACCACCCACCTGGCTAGGGGGGCAGTGTGGAGGTGGGGCTGACTTGAAGCATGCCCAGTTAGTCTTACTGGCTTGCTAAGGCTCACCTGATTTTTCTTCCCAACCTCCTGTGTGGAGCCTTGTACAGGCATGGGGAGGGACAACCCCCTGTCTCTGCCTCTTGCTTTAATTGTGATGTACTGCTCTGCCACTAGTCATGAGTTTGCGACAGTCTCCTTTTCTCCAAGCTTTATTTAACTAGTATCCCTGTTTGAATCTTAGTACACAATTTTGACGTCATGTTAATGGTCTCTCTTCTCCAGACGATGTGTCTTTGTGTTGTCTTTGTCTCTCTTTTTAAAAAAAGTTTTATTCATTTATTTGGGGAGGGCATCACTGCCCTCTGGTGGTCGTGGGAGTTACCCAGTGCTGCTCCTGAGAGCTGCCGCTGGATTTGAACCGCCAAACCCATGGGCCGCAGTCCCGCACTCAACCACTTACGCCATCGGGGCTCAGCCCCATCTTTGTCTCTTTTAAGACTTAACATATATTCTCCTTATATTATATCTGAGATTAAAAATGATATTAATAAAAATATAAATAAAAACAAAATAAAACAAAAATATCATATTTGAGATTGGTATCTCCTTTGCACCCTAAAATAAGTGGTGTCATCAGAAAACAGGAATCCA
The DNA here is from genome assembly GCA_004026705.1 of Nesogale talazaci. Lineage (NCBI taxonomy): Eukaryota > Metazoa > Chordata > Mammalia > Afrosoricida > Tenrecidae > Nesogale > Nesogale talazaci. Next base: position 7,528 of record PVJH01035682.1, read on the forward strand.
AAGCTATCTTTCCTAGTGGGATTGCTGGCCGCATCTAGGAAACTTGAGACCAGGAAAAAAAAAATTACTTTCCTCCACATTTCCAGGGATCCTTGGAGACACCACAGTGGTAAGTACTCTTGGAATTAGAAACTTGTGCTTTTGGGGGCTTCCAGAAATCTTATTAAGTCTCGTTAAATCTTGTTCGCTCACACTTTGTCCTGTTTGCCTTTAATGCCTAGTTCTCTTTTTTGTTTTTGCATGACTCTAAATCTTCTGAAAATGGATATTTTGCTTAGGATTTTGACAGAGGTAATTCCCCTTTGGGGTGGGAGTGTTCTGATGCCATGTCTTTTTGCTCACATGTGCTGGCAGGGCAAGAGAACTTTTCTATATCTATAGCATATCTATGTCTGCATCTGTATCTATTGTCATCTATCTTCATCGATACCTACAACTATGTCTATGCTTGTATCATGCATCAGAGAATCTCTGCGGGTACACAGCTTCTCCACAAGATCCCGAGTAATCTGAAAAATAGTGCTCTGTGTTGGAACATTTTATGTGTGGATTTTGAAGTTTGGATAAGGGAATTCTCTTTTTCTGAGAGCTCTGACTCACTGCGCGCTGACATTTTGGGTTACTTCACGCTGATGGTGTCGTGGTTCCAAGCTGGGCTGGGATCCGCTTGGTCGGTGTTCTAAACCACGCCGCTCCGCGGGAGAATGAGTGGATTTTCTACGTCCATGAGCAGAAACCCGCAGGGCATGGCTCGGAGTCAGCATTGGCTTGGGCGTCGGTGAGCTCGGTTACGGAGATTCTCAGGTCAACAATTTCAACCCAGCAAGTACTCCGCAGTGAATTTTCCACTCCTTTTGTGATGTATGGCCTTCAGAACCCTCAGGGAATGAATTTTGAAATATATATATATATGCATATATACATACATGTATGTATGTATACATGTATATATGTATACACACATATAATGCATACATTACAATGGTACCCCCCAAAGACCATAAAACAGCTCCACTAAACAAAGCTCTCATAGTAGGCATTTTTCCTGCTGGGTGAGCATCTGGCAATGAGCTCTGAATTAGCGCACCCAGTGGCATTGCCTGGAAAGCTTCTGTCTGATACAGTGGATTTTTTTGTAAAAGCAGTTTTGCTTAATACTTTTTTTTGTTTTGTTTTGTTTTGAGGTTGTTGTTTGTTGTTGTGTGTGTGTGATGGAAAATTTAAGAGAACAGCATGCAGGTGTGAAATTTTATTTCCTGCTCAGGAAAAATGCCACAGAAACTGTTGTGATGTTGAACATATTTTACAATGGCAGTTCTATGGGAAAAACTCAAGTGTATGAGTGGTTTTCTCATCTCAAAAAACATAAAATGTTGATTGATAGAAAATCTCATTCTGGATGTCTGTCAACTTCTGAAACAGTTAAAAATGTCTACTCGTAGTGCATTTGCAGTTTGTTCCACCCGGTCAGACTTTTAATTAAGATTTCTATTTAAAGGTTCTGATAAGATTGTGCTTCAATGTTCAACAACAACAAAAAAGGCCTGATTTGTGACAGATGGGAGACTGGTTTTGCCATCACGATAATGCACCTGCTCACACAGCCATCTCAGCAAGTCAGTTTTTGACCAAAAAACAGCTTATCACTCTTTCCTTGCTTTATGCAATTTCTTTTGTTTCCTCAACTGAAGAGAAACATGAAAGGACAGTAATCTGATGAGGTAGAAGAGGTGATGGATTAAAAAAAGAGGGAGGTGCTCTCAGTCATCCAAACACTTGAGTTTGGAAAATGTTTGCAAGAATAGAATCACAGAGTTGACAAATGTATTAAGTTTAATGGAGAGTATTTTGAAGGTGATAAAGTTGTTCTGAAAAAAAAAAAGAATAAGGAGGCTACATATCTAAACAGTACAACTGGACTACTTGACCTAATTGATATTTTCAGAACTTTCTACCAAAATGGGAAAAAAAATCACATCCTTTTCAAGCCCACATTGCACATACTTGAAAATAGACCCCATACTGTGACACAAGTCAAACCTGAGTAAATTTAAGCACATAGAAATTGTACAGATGCCTCTCTTCGACCACTAAGACACTCAAGAAGATAGGAAAGGAAGGTAAATTTCTCAATATTATTCAGGCTACATATGAAACACCAACAGGCAATGTGGTAATCAATGAAGAAAAGATGAAAACAATTCCACTGGGAAAGGGGATCAGAAAAGGATGTGCCTTGTTCCTACTCCTATTTGACATTATACTGGAGGCCCTAGCTAAAACATAAGACAAAGAAAAGACATCTAAGGTTTATGTCTCGAGAAGGAAGAAGTGAAAGTATTGTTTTCACAGCCAAGCAAAAATTGACATATCTAGGGATACACCGGACTAAAGAAGACCAAAAGATTTGTATGAGGAAAACTACAAACACTATTAAAAGAAGGCAAGAGTGACCACAACAAATGAAAGAATATTCCATGCTCATGGATTGGAAGCCTCAAGATAGTAAGGGTGTCAGTTCTGCCCAGAGCACTATATAAGTTTAATGCTATCACAACATGGATACCATCATCCTTTTCAAAAATTGGAAATGGTGATTACCAACTTCATATGGAGAGGGAGGAAGCCCAGAATTAGCAGAGAACTCCTCAAGAAGAAGGACAAAATGGGAGGACTTGCGCTACCTGACTTTAGTATATATTGCACGGCCACAGTGGTCAAAACAGTATGGGACGGATATAGTGGCAAATATCAGACCAATGAAATAGGGCTGAGAACTCAGAAATGAAAATATCAGTATGTCAACTGATTTTTAATACGGGTCCCCAAAATATCAAATGGGAAGCAGATGCCTTCATCAATATTTGGTGGTAGAAAAAAGTGGATATCTACCTGTGGAAAAATGAAGCAAGACTCTTACTCCATTCACAAGAATACACTCAAGGTGGATCAAAGACCTTGAGGTAAAAATCTGAAATGGTTAGGGCCATTAATGAGGGAAATGGTACAAACCCGAGAAGCTTGGCACAGGGAATACATAGACTATCAGAAATAGGGAAGGATGCAAACACAGAGGAGTCAAAAATTGACAACTGGGATGTACTGAGAATAAAATACCTGTGTACATGAAAAGTATTCACCAAGAGAATAATAAGAGAGCCCACGGACTGGTAAGACATCTCTTGCAATGACATATCAGACAAAGGCCTAACTACTAAAATCTACAGTACTGTGCAGGCTTACAATAAGAAAAAAACTAGCTTCCTAGTAAGGACGTGGGCAGAGGATCTGAACAGAAGTTTCAGAGGGGCAGAAATCCTAGTGGCCAATAAGCATATAAGAAAATGTTCCTGTTCATTAGTCATAAAAGAAATACTAATTAGAACAACAAAGAGATACCACCTAACACCCTCAAAGATAACCTTATTAAAAAAATCAGAAAGTAACAAGAGTTGGAGGGGCGGTGGGGAAACAGGAATGCTATCTACTGCTGGTGGACCTGTATGTATGTATGTATAGCCATTATGGAATTTTCTTTGATGACATCTAAAACAGATGGAAATTGAGCTACCATACGACCCAGCAATTGCTCTACTGGGCATATACTAAGAAGAGTCAAGAAACTAACCATGGCCAGGGATCTGTGCTCCAGTGTTCATTGCAGCACTGCTCACACTTGCAAGGAGTTGGAAACAACCCAAATTTTCATCAACTGATGAATGGATCAAAAAACTGTGGTAAATGCATACAATGGAGAACTACGCATCCATAAAAAGCTGGGAGAAATGCATGAAGCCCATTGCCAAACGTGCTGGTGGGACAAGAGGAAAGTAAAAGGAAATAGAGAAAAGCAACAGGAAGCAAAGGACCTTTATAGAGGTCTAAAACCAGCAAGTACATACATAAATATGTTGATATATATAATGAAAGGGGAACAGAACTATGTACTCATATCTATATATTAAGAATTAAGGTTGCAGATAGACATTGGGTCTTGACTCCAGTATTCACTCAACACAGGAACACTTTGTTTTAATAATTTGGCATTCTGTGATGCTCACCTTCCTGACACAATTGCTGAAGACAAAATAGGTTCATAAGCAAATATGGTAAAGAAAGCTGATGGTGCTCAACTATCAAAAAATATAGCATCTGGGGTCTTAAAGGTTTGAAGATAAACAAGCAGCCATCTAGCCCAGAAGCAACAGAACCCACATGGAATAAGCACACCAGTTTGTGTGATCATCAGGTGTGCATGGGATCAGGAATCAGGCATCTAAGACCCAGAACAAAATTGTGGAAGAGATGCACATGGAGTAGAGACACAATGCCCATCTGTAGACAATGGGACACCCCCCTTGCAAATGGGTCACAGGGAAGAGATGGACCAGTCTGGGTGCAGTATAGCACTGATGAAACATACAACTTTCCTCTAGTTCTTTTTGGTGTTTCCTTTATCCCACTATCTTGACGTCAATTCTACCTTACAGATCAGATTAGACCAGAATATACACATTGCAACAGATAAGAGCCCTCAACTTTTCCATTGCTCATCCCACTGGGAAGGGAGTCTAGTTGATCCTCGTGATCCATTTCTCCTTTCTTCCCCCACTTTCTCCTAATCCTCCTGGTATCTCTACTCTCATTGTTGGAAAAGTGGGTGAGGGGCAAGGGAGGATGACATAAGATATGAAAATAATAATCTATAAACTTACCAAGGTTTGTGAGGGAGAGCAGAGCAGGAAGGGAGGGGGAAGAAATGGGGAGCTAATATCAGAGGCTCAAGTGGGAAGAGAATGCTTTGAAAATGATGATGGAAGCATATGTGTAAGTATGCTGGACACACTGTATGAATGTAGGGATTGTGGTAAGAGATGTAAAAGTCCCCAATAAAATTATTTTTTAATTAATATATAGCTTTGAAAAAACTTTTCATTCTTTTTTTGTGTGCGGTACCACCTCATATAAATGATATTCATGGAGCATTGTGAGGTGTTGGGTGGTGTGCAATCTGCATGTTTGGCAGGTGGAAACCACCAGCATGAAACACAGACTCTCTATTCCCGTAAATAATTACAGTCTGGGAAACCAATGTGTGTGTGTGCGAGGGGTGAAGTTGGGCGATGGAAATGAGACAATTCTTTATGAGTCAGCATGGCCTTGATAGCAGTGAGATATTTTTATATATGATACTAAAATTGCACAGTGCAACTGTTAATTATTGCTATGATTTTTGTGCATGTTTGGGGAGGTTTTCATCCAAGACCAGGGAGGGTTAAAAAACAGTTCTCCTTCTTTGTAGACACATGTCATCCATGTGTCTTTTTTTTTACATTTTTTCTTCTCCTACAGTAGAAACTGATATTCTATTACCAAGGGGCTTTTACCAATATCAGCAGCCATCTTTAAAGAATATTGTTTAGTACTTTTAAAATGGGTTAATCTACCAGAAAGAGCTTGAAATTATGTAGCTACTTTTCAATGTTTGTGTTGCTTTGAGAATGTTGTGCAGCTGTTAATATTCATAACAGAAAGCTTCAGAAGGAAAACTCCAGCAGTGAGCGACCTTGCAGACTATTCACAGTTGATTGTTTGATGGTACCTGTCATGACCGAAAGTTTTGCCAGGTAGTTGGACTGAGTCCCATGTGAACATCTCTATCAACCTTAAGATTAATCTGTTTTGAGTTTCAAAAAATGTTTGCACTTCCATATATGAGCTGCCTTTTTTTTTTACTACTTTGTAATTAGATAATTCCTTTAAAGAGAGGTTTAAAATTAACAGGTAAAATATTTATATAAAATTCCTATTTATTCTATCTAGTACAACTTTTTGTTTTAAGAACTGAATGTTTATTTATAATATGTGTGCTTATGAAATTATTTTAATATTATGAATTAATAAATTATTTATGTTGACATTTTTGTATGTATATATTAACCTTAGATTCTAGGTTTAACTAAAATTAAATATTATCAAATATTGCATCTCCAAAGAAGAGGTTTTAGATGAAAAACCAGTTTATTTGCTTTGTCCAGCTTTAGCTGATTTAGATATGCAAATGACTAGGGTTAATTCTAAGTAGAAATGGTCTGGCAGCAGAGTCAGGCAAGCATTAAGCTGCTAAAATCTTTGGTTTTAACCTGCCAGCCACTCCCATAAGTGGTTGCCTGTCTGCTCCCATGGACATACTGGTCTAGGGAACCCAAGGGACATTTCCTATATGATAGCAATGATACAGAATATATTTGATAAGTAGCTTTGCTTGTTTGTTTGCTTTAAGTCAAAATGAAGGCATTAAAAAAATCTAAGAATGCCAAATTTAAATAAAATATGAAAAAAATGTAAAAATAATTAAACTTTTCTTCAGTAAAGGCTATGGCACATAAAAAGTTAAGACCTTTTAACTCATTAGTTTATATGAAAATTGGGTAAATGTAATTAAAATTTCATATTTTAGAGGAAAAGTGAATCTAACTCAAGTCTGCAAAATTGTGTTTTTTTTTCATTTTTGCAAATTTTCAAAGGATGATTATAAGGGATATACAAGAACAGTGTTTGAAGAACTCATCAATGATAAATTTATTTGATTAACCAAAACTTTGCTGGTTTATTAAAAGTTTATTTTTATGGGGGTATTAATATTAAATAGTATCAACAAAAAATTGGGTTGGTTTTTTTTTTTAACCCTTAGGGAAGAAACGAAATTGTATTACCAGTGTAAAAATCTGATTCATTCTTTGAACATGTGGCTTCCAAATAAAGGGTAAATTGCATTTATCAAACCACATGATCTTTTAAAAAGGCTGATATGTTGACATTTCTCAGTTCATTCCTTCGAAGTCAAAACTTCATGGAAAGTCATGTAATGTAAACTTAGTTCAAATTTTGTAGTTGGCCTAATTGCAGACCCTGTTTGCTTTGCTCCTCAGCCCAACATTCCTGGAATTTTTTTTTTTTTTATTACTCGAGGACAGACATGGTGTCTGGATAATTTGACCTGGAGGGTCACCTAAGATTAGTCCATTCATAAAGCCATTAAATATCCAAGGGATTATTTAAGTTTAATCAATACTTCTCTTACTTTATCTGATTGTTACAGAAGAGATTTCACCAAATTATTTTCATCAACAAAAATGGATTATATTTGAACTTATAAGTAAGGACTGACATCCTCAGGTGCAGGGAGCCTCCCAATCTAAATCAGGATTTTTAGAACTCAAAGGTGATGAGATATGTGAATTAACATTGATCCAAAATTGTTAAAAATGGAAATTAATCTCTGAGTAGATTAAATGCTTCTGTAAGTTTTTTTTTCTTCTATAAATTCTATAAGTGGGACTGTTGTGGATATTTTCAGGGTATCCTCTGTAAATAAAAAAAACCCCAAATTTTCTCATTTCTCTCAAATTTTTTGCCTTATAGGTTTAAAATATTATGACTCAAATTTCTATTAGAAAAATTTAACAAATTTATACAAATCAGGATTACAAAAGCTAATGAGGGAAGGTGACCATGGAAGTCAGAATCTGCTAAGGAGTGTGTAACAGCTCACCTACTGAATCACCTAGTCCTGAAAATGGATGGTGCTGAAGCATCGGCCCATTAAAAAAAAAAAAAAGCTAGTGAGATTTGAGCTATGACTTATAAAATAAACAAACAATAAAATTCTGTGCTTAGTTCCAAATAGATCTTATAGATATACTTGTATCTTAATAGATATACTTTTTCAGTATCCATATTCATATCCTTGTTTATAAGCAATCTAAGGAATTTACAGAAGGTAGCTGCTACTGGTGTTGTTTAAATGTAAACAAATACTTCATAAGACTTATTGTACTTAGTCTTTTATATTATTTTCAAACCAGTAGTTTTATATTGTTAGTATATCTGTTTTTGTGGAAGTTGGGATAAACCATGTGTGGACCATTTTCCCCAATACGCTCTTTTTTTTCCTCATGTTGAATCTGAAAAACATACTAAAACAACAACAACAACAACAACAAAAACCTGGTGTTTAAAGGCCATTTTGAATTTAAATGAGTACAGAATGACTGATCATTTTATTCAAGCATAGTGTCCTATTGAAAATTTCAGCCCATTTAATGGAACAGATTCTAAAAGTGGGGGGGAGGGTGGGAGGCCAAAAACTAAATGTGCTGTTATTGTTAGGTGCCATTCAGGGGGTCTGACTCACAGTGATATGTGCAGCAGAACAAAAGCCTGCCCTGTCCTGGACCCTCAGGATAATTGTTCCTATGTTTCATCCATTGTTGCAGCCACTGGTCAATCCCCCTCATTAAGAATTGACTTCTCAAGCTGCCTTTTGTAATATTTATTATAATTTTTTTCTAAACTGGAGGGTAGTCTTAGCTACCCTCCAGTTTAGAAAAAGTTTCAGACTTTCTTCTGACATGCCTTTGGATGTTTTCTTCTTTCCTGTCTTTTTAATGACCTTTTGCTTTCTTTATGATGTTCTTGATGTCCTCCTGGAGGTCATAAATTCTTCTGTCATTAATATTCAATATGTCAAATCTGATCATGAAATTCAGTTGGGATATACTCAAGATCATATTTTTGTTTTCAGCTTCAAAAACTTCAAAGTTCAGCCTGACCTGACATATGAGTAATGTATGGTTTGTTTCACAGTCAACCTCTGGCCTGGTTTTAGGTGCTAACATTGAACTTCTCCATCAACTCTTTCCATACATGTTGTCTATTTGATGTCTGTGTTTTCCATCTGAAGAACCTCTGTGTACACTCACCTTTTGTATTGTTGAAAAAAGGGTATTTGCTATGAATGAGTTCTATCGTGGGAACTTCAGCTTTGTTTCTTTTATCAAGACCATGGTTCCTTCTTTGCTTCCAATAATTGCATTCAAATTGCTAATAATCATTAATGCATCTTCCTTGCATGTTTAATTAATTTCAGACTGAAGACTTTGAAAGAATTCTTCAATTAATTTTCTTCCTCACAGCTTTTGTGGTTGGTACATAAATCTGATTAATAGTTTTATTCATTGGATTTCCTTGAAAGTGTATAAATATAATCCTATCAACCATTTTCCTTCAAGATCAATTTTCAAATGCCCTCTTGAACACTGAATGTAATGACATTCTTCTTGACTGTGTCATTTCTGGCATAGTAAATCATGTGGTTTTCCAATTCTAAATAGCCAATAAGGATGATACATTTCAGCTCACTAGTGCCTAGAATATCCATCTCATACATCCAATTTCATTTTTGACGAGTTCCGAGTTTTGTGCATTCCAAGTCTGATGATTAGTTTTTTTTTACAGTTATTTCTTATTACACTGTGCTGTGCCCCATCAGCAAATGAAGATCCCAACGACTCCATCTCATAGGCTTCACCCCATTTTCATGGCTGTGAGAAAGCAGCTCCTCCTCAGTCACATTCGGAGTGCCTTCTGACATGAGAGAGCCGTCCTGCTACACGATCTCAAACAATGTTCTGCTTCCAGCCATCAGGCCATCAGTACCTGACTATGTTTTGAAGCTCTGAATAAGGCTTTCAGTAGCTACTTCTTCTGTAGTGGGCAGATGGTTGCTTCTTTGTTTTTTGTTCTTTTGTGTGTGTGTGTGTTTCTGTGTGTCTCTGTGTGTGTGGCATCACTGCCCTGCTGGGAGTAGGAAGGTCAGCCTTGCTCCTGGAGAGCTTATCTCCCTAGAAGTTAGTTATGTTCTCAAGAGGCTAGTAATAGACCATAGAGATTATCTAAACTTTAAATATGTAGTCTTGAGCTCACAATAATAAACCTACTCTAAGACTAATTAGTTCTCATAATGTGACTCTGCTCAATAACAGCCCTCATAACTAGTGCATAGCAAAGTATAGTGAAGAAATCAGATGGTGTCTGACTATCAGAAAGAATAGAGGCTGGGCTTGTAAGAAATCAAGCAGCCATTTAAGCACGATGTCAGCTAAGTCTGCATGGAAGAAGCATACCTTGTGTGATCAAAGAATTACTAACACTAATTCATGTCCAGAGGTGTGATTGCATTAGAGTTTAAATTAGATTTAAATTTAAATTTGTGTGGTAGTTATATAATCATTTGTCAATTTGAGGATTAAGGGTATAGGGGTGGAGTCTAGCCCGTCAATCAGATCATAGCCAATGAGGCCTCTGTGTGGGCATGAGCTGTTCCGTAGAATTCTGGGAAATCCAGTATTCCTTCTTGTGTGCAGGAGACTCTATCTCTGCTCACTTTCAGTGAGACATCCCTGAGAAGCCACATTGGACCTACCCTGATGCAGCCCTGGGAACTGGAGAAACCATGAAGTGACCCCTGCCAGTGTTGAGATGCTTATAATGCCACTGGATCCAAAGGGTTTCTCTCCACTTCCTCAGATCATCCTGCATTCGGTATCCTGACAAGTGTTTTGTGAGTCTGAAGAGAACTTTTAGATTGGTATCAGACATATGGGCTGATATCAGACCTATGGACTTGATCTGGACTCGCTTGGGATGTTTTAATAATGTACAGTTACCCTTTATGTAAAACTCTTTTTACACACATGATTTTCTATGGATTTCTTTCTCTAGTCTACCCAGACTAACACAATTAATGTATCCTGGTTTGCAGAAGACAGTGACAACCCCAAATCCACTTGCAGAATACCTACATAAATTAAACTCCTATTGAATTCTTTCTGAACATTAACCAAAGATGTAGATAATCTTTTCCTCTAACAGAGTGCCTTGAAACATGGATAATCTCCACCCTCTCCAGCCAGCCCAGGGAGGGGAAGTCTCTCTTAGGGGCTTGCCTTGGCCTGTCCTCCATGGAGATCACAATACTTGGGACCAGTACAAGGGGTGGTGTAATCATGACTCATGCCCTATTAGTCTATTCCTGACTTGCCTTGGTCAGAAAGCCCTGGGCCAGTCTTGGGAGTTCTTCTAATAGAATTGTGTATACAGTCAGAAGTGGTCCTGATCCTTGATCTGCAACCAATCCTTAATTTTTGACAATATCCTTTGTCTTATTTAACTAGTGTCTGACTTGAATCCTTGGATGCCACTTGGCCTCCCTCCTCCAGATGTTGTCTGCTTCTTTATGTTCTTTTTGTCTCTTTTAAGATTGAGCAAGTGTTCTCCTTAAATTACATTTGAGATTGGAGTTTCGGTAACACACGAAACCAAGTTCCATTTGGGAGAAGAGAAATATGTGGGCTGAAGGGCAGGAGGCCTTTCAGGGGTGGGCGGAGGCAAAACGAACAGCACACAATGCCTTGTGAGGAAGTCTCATCAGCTGATGGTGAGTATGCCCCCACATGCCTTCTTACATCATCTGTCTTGGATTGGCTTGCAAAGAGTTCTTTAAAATTCCCCCAGGTTGATGGAAGCGCTAATAAGGTCAATGCGATAAGCAACAGCATCTATAGAAATTGAACTCAGAAAGGGCAGTCAGGGCCTGCATGGAATTAAGAACTATGAAATATTTTCAACTTACATTAAGTGTATCTATAATAAAAATCAATGCTTACTATTTTTTTTACTGTAAACATTTTGACAAAGCTCTTTGTGAATTTGTTGCTTGCAGACTTTTGTATGTCTCTTCCTCCGACTGTATGAGGCTGGTGCCAGCCTGACTCATCTTGGTCCCTGACCCAATTGGAATTTGTGGGATACAATGGACTACAGCTCTTGTCCTCTCTGCCATCTGGAGGCACATAGCAGAGTGCCCTATCTTTGGGGTTTGGCACCACAGTGGAGCTTCTGAAGCATCTGGGTCATGCCCTTCATTTAAAGCTCAAAAGCCTCCCCAGCAATTCACCCAGGGTGCATTCAGTATCAGGTACTGCTACGTATACTTCGTACTGAGTGGTGTCCTCCCAACAACCCCAGGTGACTCTGGAAGCCTGTTGCTGGTGGGAACCTTGGTGTGTTGATGGCACTGGTGACCCCTGATCCTGCTCTTGGTCAGAGTTAGCATGACGAGTAGGTTTCTGTGATGGCTTACCTCTGTTCTTCTTTCTCA
>PVJH01035683.1:0-19450 GCA_004026705.1 Nesogale talazaci
TCTTAAGCCCTCCCTCTGGGTCCATGGTCCTGAGTCTCAGAGACAGAGACCTGATGGGAATAGAGACAAGGACCAGAAAAGAGACCTGTGATCCTTCTGTCTGCCCTGGGGGTCCCCGGAGCCAACAGCTGCGCCCCCTCCCCCTCTCAACTCCATTAACACTCAATTAAGGGGCCTGATGGGCCTGTGCCTGGAGAGCCTCACCACCACCACCTTGTACACAGGCGGTCCCCATTCAAGTGTCTGTCTGATGAGCCCACGGGGGAGTAGACTTCACTCAAATTCATCACCCACTCCAGCGGGGCCCGCTGGCCCAGCGCCGGCCTCCTCTCTCCACGCCCCACCCCCACCCCAGGGCGGGGCCCACAGGGGCCGGCTGGAGAAGGAGGGAGCCCACAGGGAGGGCCCAGCCCACGCGGGAGACCCTGGACATGAAAGGGAGTAGGCCGGGGCCCAAGACGAAGAAGAAGAAGAAGAAGACGGAAGCCCAGGGAGTGGGAGGGGAGACGCGCGGAAGAGCGCGTGAGAGTGTGTGCGGGAGAAAAATGACAGGCCCTGAATATTGGGCGCCCTCACTTTAAATCAAGATAAAAGACTGAAGTGGAAAATGAGAGTCCAAAGAAGCCCCGGACGGCTCGGGGCGCTAATGGAAACACATGGCTGCCGGCTGCGGGCTTGTCAGCTTCCCCCGGCGCTGCCATTCCCGTCTGATAATCCGGCCTGCCATAAAATTAGACTAGCAAATACCTCCTGACAAAGATGCATGTTTCTCTCTATTGTGCCATCATAAAAAAAACTCCGCTGGTGACTCGGGGAGCCGCAAACTTCAATTTAAATTTACAGTGCTGCGGAAGGAAAGTGATATGCACTCAAAAATTTTAATAACCTATTAAGTTACGACTTCAATTTCATTTTATGAATATTTTCCTTGGGGAGCACGGCTATCACAGAGAAAGATAGAAATTTAAAAAAGATAAATAGTGCCATTAATCTCCAACATTTCTCTTCCATTATCCTTGAAAATTAGGAGTTATTTTTGTTCAGATCTTCATGTAATTAGCTCCCTCCACTTGATTCACTAGCCAGAAAATGACCATGTTCAGAAAATTAAAAATTTGTCATTAAGTGGAATTTAACATAATATCATTTATCTTTATCTATTCCCCAGCTGACAGCAGGAAGCCTTGGCTGCCGTACCGGCTGGTGTGTCAGAGTGGGGAGGGACTGCCGGGGAGAGACATGGGGAGAGACAGAGATGGAGACCCAGGGCAGGAGAGAAGGCCAGGCAGGAGGTGGCCAGCCCCAGTGAAGAGGGACGGGAGGAGGCCTGGGGAGTGGAGGTGCTAACCAGCCTGGGAAGGCGAGGAGGCCAGAGAGGAAGTGGAGGCTGCCAGTGTTGGCAGGGAAGTGAGCACGGGCCTGACAGCAGGGCAGATGGGAGGAGTCGGGTGGCAGGGAGGAGACCCAGAGGGAGACACCAGTAGCGAGCGGGTGCCGAAAGAGGATGGTGACTGATCAGTGGAAGTGGGGTGAAGAAGTAAGTTGGAGGCCCAGGAACTTGAAGAAAGGTTGGAGCCCAAAGGAAAGGGGGGAGGGGGCTACAGATGAGGAAGCAGAAGTCAGACACCATTGCCTTTCTCACTCAGGGAGAACTGGGCCTGACCACCGGCTGGCTTCAGGGGTAGACAGACAAAGGACAATCAGAAAGTCACAGGGGAAGAGAGGCTCACCAGGAGTCAGAGATGGAGAAGATGAGAAGTGGCAATGAACATTGATAGACTGACAGACAGGCAGAAGGGGCTCCAACGGTGAACTTGAGGCCCCAACAGACTCCCTTGTTAGAGGTGTCCAGACCAGCTTCTAGATTTCTCCTCACAGGGCTACATGGCTTTCTTTCCTCCCTTACCTCTAAACAGCCCTTACCCAAGTCAGAAATCATCTGAGAAACCATTCAGACCTCGTCCTGGTGGGAAAGAACTGTGGCCGAGCCAGAGAGACTGAGAATTGGATAAAGGGATTAAGCAGCAGCACATTAGTGAGAGATTTAAAGTGTAATAAACCCATTTCATAATAATATGTGCGTTGGGGCCAGTGATCCATCATCGCAGGAGCCTGTCCATGGCAGAGGGAGCACTGACCTGCTGGGAGGGAACCTAGACTATGGCTGATGGTTTTTTATTCGGGGTCTCAGGCTCCAGGTAGGGGTACAGACAAGGGGGCAGGAAGGAGCATGAAAATGCTAAGGGTACTTTGGCTCAAATAGCCAGAGGGGCCAGTCTATGCTACAGCAGGGGAAGCCAGGCTCCAGAGGTGTCCAAGAGCTTGAAGAATTCCCCGTCATCCAGCTTAGGATATGTATTAGTCCGGGTAGACTAGAGAAACAAACCCATGGAAACTCTTACGTGTATGAGAGAGAGTTTTATATAAAGGATAATTGTACATGAAGAAAACAGCCCAGCCCAGTCCAGATCAATTCCCTGAGTCTGATATTAGCCCATAAGTCTGACATCAATCTATGAAGGCCTCTTTAGACTCATGAGATGAAACAATGTGCATTGATGCAGAATGCAGGAAGATCACAGGCCAGTGGGTGGGAAGTCTTGGAGATCCAGTGACATTGTAAGCATCTCAGCATTGACAGGGGTCTCCATGTGGCTTCTCCAGGTCCAGGGTTCCGGCCACATTAGGTTCAGGTGACTTCTCCTCAGGGATGTCCTGCAGGGAGCCAGCCTTGCCAGTCAAGTCTCCATGGAAGTGAGTTAAGAGAGAGAAAGTGTCTCCTGTCCCGAAGGAGGAAAACACAGGAGTTTCTGGAATTCTCAGAAGAAGGCCATGCCCACACAGAGGCCTCACTGATAGACTAGACTCCACTCCTTCACTCTTAATCTGCAAATGGACAAACGATTCTATAACTGCCACAGGGTGTTAGTAAGGTGGGAAAGAATCTTCTGGTGATGCCTCCAAGCTGCAGAGGTCATAGTTTCCAGAAAAAGCCCAGCAGCATAAGACTCTCAAAGATGGCCCCTGCTCCTTCCATCTGGGATGCTCAGGAAGGCCTTCCCATCAAAAGGATTCCAACCTCCCTGGAGAGACCACTCCTTCCATCAGGTCTGTTCTGAGCTGTCTGTCTACTGCTCGCTTACTGGCCACCTCCCCTCCCCCCACACACATACTCCGAGCAGTTCTTCCTCAAAGCACTCAGGTTTCAGAGTCACGAGCTGGATTGCATCCTGGTTTGGTCATCTCTTTCAGCCTCAATTTCCCACCCTTCAAATGAGGATAATGAAGTTGACCCTGGGTCATCTTGAGAATTCGCCGGCAATTGCCAAGAAAGCAGGACAATCTTGGAGGAACAGAGCTACTGCTGTGATTTCCCCTATATCTGTCCCCCTGGTCCAAGCATCAAGAAGTTTCCATTCCTGATCGAACCTACTCGAAGACCAGTCAACAAAGACACATTGGTTTTACGGTTTCGCTTTTTAATCTGTCTCCTTAAGAGGGCCGAGGAAGACTTTCTCCTGTTCTTTCTCTCCTCGGGGGAGAAGCCGCATGACAGCTTAGAAAACAAACTTCCCCTTGTTGAAGGAATTGAGAACTAGGAATGGACGAGTGGAGTCTCCTGGTCATCAGTCTTGAAATGGCAAGAGAGGGGAAGTCTAGAGATGTTGAGACCACAAAGAGGTGCCTTCCTAAGAGAAGAGGGGGCTGGAAAGCTTGGGGTGGAGTGGAGGATGATCTGGGTAGCTTGTGAACACAGGACAGGAGAGAAGAAATGATGATCCAGGTGTCATTCCCCTCCCCGCCCCCCACCCAGAACCAGTGCCATTAGTCACCTCCCTCTTTCTTCAAGGATTCCAAGTACTTTGTCCTCCAGCAACACTGGAGAGAGGCCAAGTAGGCTCTGAGTGCAACTCCAGCTGAGCTGCAGAGGGTGCCTCTCTAAGTGGGTAACTGATGCTATCCTCAATCCCAGTTTCCATCAGAACTCAGTCTTCGCTCTAACTCTACTCCGGATGAAACCCTCTGGTGAGGTCCAGAGCCACAGCGTCCTGACTCCCTTCTGGAGTCCTCAGTCCAAAGTCATCACGGACCCCTTCATACCCTCCAAACGTCACAGATACTCGTGCCCCACCCGCTCAGTTTAGTCAAAGGCATCCTTGGTCTGCGCTGTCCCCACCAAAAGTCAGTTAAACACTCCTAAGTCCCCATCTGCTAGGAAGGTCTTCCAGATACCACAGAGAATTGAGATGCAAAACTTGTTTTTCCAGCTTCCTCTCCCAGCTCAAGCTAAGACGGTCTTTAGTCCCTTTCTGTAAATATTTATTGCATGCCTACTAAACCTGAACACAAATACCTGTGCTGTACAGCAGACAGGGCACCATCAGTTCCCTGTGGGTAACATGAAGAACTCTGGCAAGCCGGAGGGCAAGATCTCTGCAAGCTGCCAGGGCCAAGGAGGGGCTACACTGCTGGAGCTGGGCAGGGGGATCAGACAGAGGCGCAAAGCAGGAGACGGGTCTTAAAGGAGCCTCGACCACCTTTGCCAAGCGCTTTCTGGAAACTTTCATTCCTATTATCTCATGACCCTCTCCTATCATCCTTCCAGACAGATGTCATTGTCACTAGGTTATGTGACTTGCCCAGGATCACACAGCTGATAAGTGACAGGGCGAGGCTAGAACCTGGATGGAATTGCCTTGAATTCCATACTCTGTGCTGTCCATCAGTGGTTCTCCCCGTCCTCATGTCTCGAACCTTTCATTCAGTTCCTCATATGGGGGTGCCCCCCAACCGTACATTACTGTTGTTGCTACTTCAAAACTGTCCTATTGCTACTGTTAGGAATCGTCATGTCAATATCGTCATGTCAATAGGCAGGATATCTTTTCACTGTTACAAATTGAACATCATGAAAGCAGAGTGATGACTCACGAAAACAATGTCATTATATATTGTGAAGTAGTTATTTCTAATGACACATAAATGAAGTGTTGTCCTGAAGCATGGTGTCACATGGGTAACAGTCTTCACCCCGGATACTCAGATGTGGGCGTATCTGCATATGGGTGGACTGCCTGGAGAGGGATAAAGGAGCCGTGTCTCGGTTCTTAAGACCATCGGAAATATGTGTCTTCCGATGGTCTTAGGCGACCCCCAAAGGGGTCTCGACCCACAGGTTGAGAACCGCTGCTCTAAATTGTAGTATCAGGTATGACGAGGAAACAGATAGCCATTCCATTTGCCTGCGAGACAGCGTGTGTCAAGGGAATGTGGAGAGTGCCCTAGGGTGATCAGTGCTCCAGAAAGGGGACCCATCGTCTCTGGGCTGTCAGTGGCCAGTCCTCAAAGAGAACTGGACCAAGAGACAATGTAGCCTGGGCTCCCTTCACGCCAATATTCTCAGGAATCCAGCGGAGTTGGGATACAGGGAGAGGCCCTCCGCCAAGTGCATCTTGCTTCACCACGAACTTGTTGCTTCTGTACACCCAAGGTCATACTCTTCCTTTCTCCAGCAGTTCCAGTCTTGCCTTCGCTAGCTCCCTTCTCTCGATCTTGGAAATCTTCTTTCCATGCCCCCCTTCTCTGGGCCTCATAGCCAATCTTGCTCTTTCCCTCCAAGCCAACTATATCCAATTCCTGATACCTCTACCTGCCAACTCCTAATATCCCTCCTACCCCCTGGGCCACCAAGGACGGCATTAAAAAACGAAACAAGGCAGCTTCATTGACTGGTTTTCTGTAGCTTCTCAACTCAGCTGCAGGATTTGCTAGCTTGCCAGGTCTGAGCTTCAATCTCACCAAGTATGAAAGCAAGTAGTACTTACTTAGCAGCCTGGAGATAATTCAGTGAGATGAAATAAGAGCATCATAGGGGCTAAGCCCTGGTCACGTAGTGGTTGTGTGCGCGACTGTGGCCCACAAGGTTGGAGGTTCAAATCCAACAGTAGCTCTCCAGGAGCAAGGCTGGGTTTCCTACTCCCACCAGGGCAGTGATGCCCAAAAAAGAAAAGAAATAAGAGCATCATAGTTCATGACACACATAAGCACGGGCTGATATGATCTTTCTCTGTCTTTGCTTTGATCCCTCAAAGATTCAGTAAATAGTGGACATGGAAGACACAAAATGGCACCTTACTGCTGACCAAAGTGACTCAAAGCTTCTAATCCAGATTCTGGAGACACCCCCCTTACTCAGGACTCAGACAGTTCGCTCATTGCTCCCCACTGTGGAAGGCTGAGCTCAGAGGAAGGAATCTGCTGCCTGGGGTCCATGGAACCTTAAAATCCCCCAAAGGTGTTGGAGGGTCTGCAGGTCTTCTGTGGATTTTTGAATAGAAACCTACTCTTCGAAGCCCTCATAAAAGGACATAGGCTCACAGAAATGTTACAAACCGAGTTTTAGTATATTAGAATTTAGCATCATACGTGTATAGTAATAGGCATATGTTTTCCTAGGATGAAACAAAGTTAAATGTTGAGACTTCATAATTATACTAAAAATATCTATATCACACATTGAGTTTGTTTTAAGATGAGAATTCTCCATTTTTTAAAAGTTATGAAAAAAAAGTTATGAAACCATTAGTAAAGTGATAGAAATCACAAAGACCGGTGTCCTAGTCTCCCAAATGTTACCTCTTTTTTCCAAGTTTCACAACTATTTTGGGACTCTGCATCCTCAGCCATGCAGGGTGAACAACAGACTTACATAAAAGAACATAGGAGGAAGGGCCAGGTGCTGTGCCTGACAGGACTTTTAGTAACATCAAAAGTTCGTGGAGCCTACTTTGGCTAAGAGTTTGCATATATTACTGCATTTCACCCTTGCAACAACCCCCAAAATCAGTTTACCACTGATCTCATCTAACTCCAGGGTTTAAGATAGTTAAGTCATTGCCCAAGGTTACAAAGCCATTAGCAGTCAAGTTGAACCTGGGATCGCAATTCTAAAAATATCAAATATGTGCCCGACATTGTTCTAAGACCTTTCGCAAGTTTTAATCCAGCAAAGCCTCACAAAGATCGCTGGCAGTCCTCCTTCCACAAGGCCTGGACAATGTGACGTTGCCAGCCTTGAAATCTGGTCTGGCCAAGCGATTTGTCTGGCCAAAAAGACACAACAGCAGTGATTTCTAGGCTTCGGCCATAAGAGGTCTTGCAGCTCCGATATTTACCTCCTTTGAAACCAACTGGAGAGGTCAATGGAGGGAGAGAGGCTTTGGTAGTACAAGGAGGGTGACCAAGGCTTTCCAGTCACAGCCAAACAGCGGCTGTCAGACATGGGAGTGAGGCCATCCTGGACATTCGAACCTCCACTGAGTGCTAGAATAAAGTAGTTCCATGAGTGAACAGAAACAGCATCGCAGAGCAGAAGAACTGACCGGCTTAGCCCAGCCAACCCGCAAAAGCATGCAAAAATAATCAATCATTATTGTTTCTAGCCACTAAGATCTCTCAGGTGTGGTTTATTAGACAGCCACAGTCACCCAGATACATCAAGTGTGTGCTTCTCGTCCTTCACTTTGCAAGTGGAAAAACAGAGGCCTAGAGGAGTAGATGGCTTGCCTAAAATCAGACGATAAATAGGCCGCCAGGCTGGGGCTCAAGCTGAAGTAGTCTGGCTCCTGAGACCACAGGCCTACCCATTCCTCATGACAGGGTGGGATAGGCTGAATATTGGCCCCTCAGAGACACCCACATCCCAACCCCTGCAATTTATGGACACGGAAAAGAACTTTGGAGATGTGATTATGTCAAAGATCTTGAGATGGATAGATTGCCCTGGGTTCCCATCTGGGTTTGTGTCAACAGAAGGAACCTTAAAAGAAGGAGGCCAGAGGGTCCAGGTCTACTGAAGGCAGTAGAGGTGGGAAAGGCAAAGTGAGTCGGGGTCAGGAACCCAGGGCTGAGGACAGCCTCCAGACGCTGGAAAAGGCAAGGAAGCAGATCCTACCCCACAGAGCCCCAAAGGCCACTGCCCTGCTAGCTAACACCATTAGCTCAGGAAGCGGATTCTGGACTTCGGAGCTCTAGGACTCTAAGATGATACATTTGTATCAGGTTAACCATGAAGTTAAGGGTAATGTAATGTTTCTCTTTGAACTAGTTCCAGCCAAGCCAGTCTCCCTGTCATTATTTGGTACCTCCCCCCCTCCCACCTCTCTCTTCTTCTCAAGTTCTTGACACACTCTCCCTTCTCCCAACTTCATTCATTCCTTCATTCATTCCATCTCTTCCAAGGAGTCTTCTCTGGACACCCAAGCGCACATCACTCTGACCTGGCTGTACATCCCTTGATGTCACGCACCTTCTTACTCAGCACTAGCTAATATCAGTGCTAATGCGCTGGCCGACGGCCCAGTGACATTTTCATGAGTGTGAGTCATCGGATCCAAGGACGTTGGGTTGGAGAGGTCCTTAGAGAATCTATCCCTTCATTTTATGGATGATGAAACTGAGTCACAGGGAAGAGAAGAACGCCACATATCCAAGGTCACATAGGCACATAAATGATTCCAAATCCACCAGCTCATTCATTTGGCAAGTACATAAGCACCCTCGACCATGGGCCCAGCACTGAGCTAGGTGCCGAGGAAAATTCTGGGCAACCATAAGCAGATCAGGTGTCTCCTCTCATAGGGACCTTGACTATAGTGAGAGTAGTCACATGATCATATAATACACATGATAAGTATTACAAAGAGTGTCCCATACAGTCAGCTGCGGATGTGCAAACCAATAGGGACTTCTCGACTGGAGAACCAAGCAAACCTTCCTGGAGGACATCAACTTGAGACTGAGATCTATATCATGTTGAGTTAGGTTAACCAGATCTTTTCAGAGATTGAAGGGAGGGAAGAGAAGGGAGGAGGGGGGTTAGGTAGAGGGATCAGTGTGCAAGAATCCCAGGGCAAGAGGGAGCTGGGGGGAGGGGAGGCGGAGAGAGGAGGCGGTCAGGATGTCCGGATAGCCACAGTCACAAGGGGGAGCAAGGGGAGCAGTGGCCAGACCACCAAGGTCCAGGAAGCCATGGTGAGGTTTGGAGCTTAAATTCGATAACAGGGAGACCCAGGAGGGTTTTAAACAGGGCAATGACATGAATTTTCTGATGCCCTTCCCTCTCCAGGGTCCCCAGACATGTTAGAGAGCATGATTACTGGGACTCTGAAGTCACTGCCTTCCACTCTGTGCTGATGAACCGCTCAGTGCCCCTCCCTCTTGAAGCTCTTCCCCTGGTTTTTGCACTGCTGCCTTCCTCCCTGGCTTCTCCCCTCTGCCTTCAGCCCCCCATGTAAGCACTTCTCCCGGTGGCACATGCTCCCACTGGGTCGCCTTGATCTCTCCCCTCTGGGCAGAACTTCAGCTCTGTGAGAGCTGGGCCACTGTCTGGCACCCCCAGAGCCTGACACAGAGGGGAGGATGCAGAAGGAATGGTCTGATGAGAGTGCAGACCATAGGATTCCATTGACAGCATGTTCAAAAACAGGCCAAACCAACCCGGTGACCCACATCCCGCAGCGGTTACCTGGGAGGAGATAATGAGCGATGGAGAACACAAGGGAATTTTGTGGGAATGTGAGAATTCTCTCTCTCTCTCTCTCTCTCTCTCTCTCTCTCTGAGTGGTGATGGCGTATGTAGAAGTTCAAGTTGCATCCTTAGGATCAGTGTTCTTCATTATGTGTATGGTCTCACTTAAAAAAAAAAAAAAGAAAAAGAAAGGGACTGAGCCCCGGTGGCGTAGTGGTTGTGCGCGGGACTGCAGCCCACTGGGACGGGTGTTCAATTCCAGCAGTGGGGCTGGGCCTCCTACTCCCACCACTGGAGAGCAGTGATGCCCCCCCAAAAAAAGAAAGAAAGAAAATAATAGTACAATTTCACTGTCCTGAGAGTTCCCAAATTCTAAGTAGTTGATGCCTCCACTTAGATGCTTATCTCAGTATCTTTCCAGCCTCCCATACCAACTTCTTGCTGAGTTTGTGGTGTCACTACCAGGCTCCAAATCATAGTTTCTAACCCCCAGCACCATCCGGTCCACCAGTACCCCTTCCCATAGCCCTCCTCACACAGCTTTCCCATGCACCAGGTACAAGCGGTCCTGTGGTATGTCATTCAGATGGCCCCGCAACTCTCCACCACTGGCATTCCTCCTGATGTCACCATTACATGGCAAAAGAGAGACGATCCCGGCAGGCCTTGCCTTTCCTTTTAAAGCAGAGAGTTGTCCCTGGCTTGTGGCAGAAGGGGAAGGCTGAGAGTCACAAAGCAGAAACATAAAGAGCTGCTGCTGCTGGCTTTGGGGCGATTGGATACAAGAACCAGAGTCTGGTTTGAGGAACAGAGAGGAACTCCCAGTTGATGGGCAGCAAGGAAACAGGGAGCGATCTCATTGCTACAACAGCAATGAGATCCTGTCAAAACCAAGAGTGAGCATGGTGGTGTCCAGATGAGAGCCCAGCCCTGCTGCCACCTTGATTTCAGCCTCGGAGGAAGAAGCAGAGAGACCAACCAAGCCTGGGCAGACTTCTGACCTGGAGGACTGAGAGATAACGAATGGGGCTTGCTTTCAGCCCTGGTGTCTGTGGGCCGGTGGTTACCGCTGCCCGAGAAAACGAATGCCTATCTTCAATCCCATCTACTCCCCGTGACACTCGCATCCATCCCTCCTGCCCATTCCTTTGGCCTCGCCGCAGTTCAGCACCCCCTGACCTCACTTCTGCCCAAGTGAAATATTCACCTCGGGACCTCTCTCTCCAAACCCATCTATCCTGCTCACTGCCACCACATTAATTTTCTCCAGTCACCACCATGACCACGTCCCTCTCCCGATCCAAACGCTGCCCTGGCAAGGTAGTTGGCGATCATATTTCAGAGCCACCAGGAAGGGGGTTAAAGTCCACCTACACTTTCTGGGAGCAGGTGACCCAAAATCAAGTTGTTCATCAAGAAATTGGGAGTGAATTATACCACCCTCATAGGACAGCTGCAAGAATGTAATGAGACGTGCATGCAGGGAAAACTGGTGCTGGGAAGTGTTCTATTCGGTGGTGAATGGTGGTTGTTGATGTACTCCTGTCAGGATGGGGGGGGGGCACCTGCTTATACTCCTCAACATGACCTGGCAGATTTTCCCCATAGGGTGCATGCACATGTACACACACACACACACACACACACACACACACACACACACACACCTCCAGCCTTGTCCTTCACTCTCCTGGGAATTCTAGCCCTTCCCCTCCATCTCTCCAGCTCCTCCTCTCAACCACATGATCACCTTCTATGTCCGGATTCACCAAAGGTCCCACAAGCTCCCACTCTCTGCAGCTGGCAGAAGCTCCTAAAGACCCAAGCCAGCCCAATCATATCACACCTGGACGTAAGTCCCTCTACCACCCTCCACTGCTCTCAAGATAAAATCCAACATTTTGCACACAGCCAGACACAGCCTAAAACCCGGCCTGATGGTGTCTCCAGCTCTGTTCCTTGGTTCTCTGCACTCACCCCACAGATTTGCCAGGCTCCCTCCTGTCACCAAATCTTCCTTCCACTTGATGCTCCCTCTGCCTGGAACACTTCCCTTCCCTCTTGGCCTGCTGAACGACCCTCTTCATCCTTCCATTCTTTGTTTAATCCACCCCCGTGACGGGGTCACACTCCTCTAGTGGAGAGTTTCCGAAGACTCAGATGGCTCCTTTACAAATCTTTGCACAGGAGGAACATACCTCTTTGAGTGTGTGTTAACATTGTCCTAAACTCCATGAGAACCAGTGAACACTGCCTGGCTTAAAATCAAGAAAGGTAGCTGAGCCCCGGTGGTGTAGTTGTTGTGTGTGGGACTGCGGCTCACAAGGTTGGCAGTTCAAATCCAGCAGCAGCTCTCCAGGAGCAAGGCTGGGTTTCCTACTCCCACCAGGGCAGTGATGTAAAAAAAAAAAAGGTGAAGAAAGGTGTGTGACAGAGTGGTATCCTTTCACTATACTTAATCAATCTGCATATCGAGCAAATAATCAGAGAAGCTGGGTTATATGAAACATGCCGCAGCAGGAAGGCTGATTCACAGCATGCGATATGCAGAGGACATGATCTTGCTCGCTAAAAGTGAGGACTTGTAGCCCTGGCTACGGGAGATCAAGGGCTGCAGCCTTCAGGACGGCTTGCAACTTCGTGTATAGTAACACCAATTTCCTCACAATGCAACCAATAGGTCACTTCATGGTAAGTGGATCTTATCTTGCTGCTGAAAGCAGCAGGCAAGAGATGAAACAATGCACTGCACTGGGTACATCTGCCACCCAAGACCTTGCTAGTGTTGAGAAGCAAGGGTGTTCCTTTAAGAACTAAGGTGTGCTGGACCCAAGCCATGGCGTTATCCATCACCTCAAATGCCTGGGAAAGTTGGACACTGAATAAGGAAGACCCAAGAAAAATCAGTGCATCTGAACGATCGGGTTGGCAAAGACTATTGGAAGTACCACCGACTGCCTAAACAACACACCAGTCTGTCTGGGAAGAAGTACAACCAGAATGCTCTTAGAGGGGAGGTTGGCGAGACTCCCTTCTGCTTACCTGGAACCTGCTCTCGGGCGAGCTCCGCTGTGGGGGAGGGGGTGTCAGTGTCAAGAAGGAAAGCCCACTTTGAGAGGGGTGGACAGGATCTGCAGCAATGGCTCAGACCTCAGAGCGATGGCGAGGCTGGTGGGGACCGGGTGGGGTTTCATTCTGCTGCACCCGGGGCCCCCAAGAGCCCGAAGTGCCTAGAGGACCCCTGGCAGCAATGACAAACTCAAGTGTGGGAGGCTGCTCTCTGTTTCCATCAGCATCTTATGTTCAGGGCAGAACACAGTGGCTGGCCTGGAATCTATGCCCAATAAACGCCTGTTAACTGAATGAATAAGATAAGTTCCAGGACTTCGCATCAACTGAACTCTTTCATTTCTCCCAACGGTATTTTCTGGTCTCCATTCCTTTGCCCATCCATGTCCCTTCACCCGATAGGCCCTTTGGCCCACCCTGTTCATCATCAACTCCAACCTGCTTTGGGATTTCTCCCAAATCCTCTTGAACCTGTGATGGCTTCTATCTCTGTCCCTGCCCCACTACCAAGAGCATCCAAAAAAATCAAATCTAACAAACAGATAAAAATCCAGTGGAGGGCTGAGCCCCGGTGGCATAGTTGTTTGTGCGGGACTGCGGCCCACTGGCTTGGTGGTTCAAATCCAGCAGCAGCTTTCCAGGAGCAAGGCTGGGTCTCCTACTCCCTCCAGAGGGCAGTGATGAAAAAAAAAAAAAAAAAGAACAACACCCAGTTGTGATGAAACTGATGCAAACAAGTGGCAACTCAGGGGGATGGAGGGGGGCAACAATAGTGCTCCACAGGGTGCTCACTGACTGGTTTTCAGAATCGGATTGCCAGGCTTTTCTTCCTGGGCACCTCTGGGTGGGTTTGAACCATCATCAACCTGTCAAGTAGCAAAGAGCCCGCTGACCCTCTATGCCATTGGTATGTCTTCCCAATGATAAAAAGAAGATATGCACATTATAAAAATTGGGGATAACATAGAAAATGTGTAAGAAAAGCACACCATTGAAAACTACCACCGCTCAGAGAAAACCTCTGTTTTTATTGTAGAGTATTTCCAGTCATTTTTCCAGGGGTGAATATGAACATCTTTTTGAAGACACCCTCGCCAAATCAGTGAGGTTCCTATTGTTCTTATTTTATAAAAGATGCAGACTCAAAAACAACAACAACAAAAAGGGGTGAGCCCCAGTGGCGTAAGCGCTTGAGTGCAGAATTGCTGCCCGTGGGCTTGGCGGTTCAAATCCAGTGGCGGTTCTCAGGAGCAGCGCTGGGTAGCTCCCACGACCACCAGAGGGCAGTGATGCCCCCCCAAAAAAGATGCAGACTCATGCTACAGAGTACCAGGTGTCCTCAAACTATGGTCCTCGGGCCACATGTGGCTCACCTAGAACATTTATCTGGCCTGTCAGGTTTTTTTTTTTACTCCAACCCCACTGCTGGAATTGAACCTCCGTCCCAGTGGGCCGCAGTCCCACGCACAATCACTACGCCCCCGGGGCTCAGCCCCTGCCAGGTGTTTTTACCACCACTATTAACCTGCTTAATAGCCGACTCATCGTGGGCACGCAGTGAATTTGTTCATAGTTATAATATTTTATTTTTAGCTATCGTCCGACCCTCCAATGGTCTGAGGGACAGTGAACTGGACCCCTGTTTAAAAAGGTTGAGGACCCCTGTGCAGGCATTCAAGATCACAGAAAGCGTAAGGAACCAGGCTGAGGCCCAAACCGCTCTGACCCAGATCCCTGGTCAGTCGCAAGCCACCCCTTGTCTTTCTACATCCCCTCTAAGTCCTGCCACATTACTGTCTTCTCTCCTTCAAACCAAGGCCCAAGCTCCCGCTTATCAAGGTCCTCTGGCCCCGCAACGTTGCTCTGAGGGCAGTTCCCTTGACATTTTTCCTACAGCAGCAGACAACTGGTGTTCAATTCAAAAACTTATCTATTGCCATTGATTGAGTCGGTCAAAACCTCCCAATGGAAGGCTACATGGTTGTTAAAAAGGACAAACAATCTACTCCCACCACCAGAGAGAGAGAAGAGAGAGCCTTTGTCTATTCCTCTAGAATAAACTCTTTAACTATTTTGCTGAGTGGAAAAACAAGATGCAGAATCGTGTGTACCATTTGCTTTCATCAGGAAAGGTGGGGAATATTTCTATAATGATACTCCCTCCCCCATAAAAAAAGGACACCAATCATTGTTCCTGGAAAAAGAAAGAATTCAGAAAATGAAAGTGTAGAGTGAGTAGGACTTCGTTTTCACTCTATATCCTAGTGTGGGAGTTACATTTTTACCACATGCCATCAATTTAATAAGTAAAAGAACAAAAACTAGAAACTATCAAGGGTTCATGGCGGGGGGGCGGGGGATGAGAAATGAGCTGATAGCAGAAGCTCAAGTTGAAAAAAGATGCTTGGAGAATGTTGGTGGCAATGTATATACAAATGTGCTTGACACAATGGGTCGATGGACGGATAAATTGTAATAAGAACTGTAAGAGCCTCCAATAAAAAGATTTTAAAAAGAGCAAAAACAAAAGCTTCCACCCTCTCGCTGAACCCATCTTCAGTTCATGTCTAAGTGTGGGTCCCCATGTGGCCTGCTTTTAAGACCTCACATTCATTGATGGTTCTCTCCCATGTTTCAAGGCTTTGTCTCCTTTAACAGTCGCACCAGCTTCCTCAGTGCCCTGGAGTTTAAAGGACTCCAGGGGTCTGCATTCGATAGCTTTGGCACTGGGGACAAGTCTTGGTCCGTCTGTCAGTAGGTTCTCACTCCTCATCAGCAGATAAAGCGTTCTCGGTGCCCCATCTTCCTGCAGTCCGTCTCTTCTCTCGGCTCTGTCCTGGTAACTCCCACCTATCCCTCAAGTCTCAGCTTCAATGTCACCTGCAAAGGAAGAGCTCCTAGATCTTGAAGTTTACCACCCGTCCCTTTGCTATGGCCTTCCCTATCGCACTTTGCTGGAATGGTCTGTCCAAAGTCTGCCTCCCAAGCTGAACCGAAAACTCGGTGAGGACAAGCGCCATGCCTGGCTCATCGTTCCTAACCGTGCTGAGCACGAGGGAGGGGCTCAGTAAGTGTCTGCTCCGACATCTGCCTGCCTGCCCAGACTCCTTGACCCACAGGGCCTGCCTCTTGCTGTTTATTAGCACCTCCCCTGGCCACCCAGGAATGAGGGTTGTCACCAAGAGCATCAGCCCCTCCCTTCTCATTCTCCCCAAGTCCCTCATCTGCAATCTTCCCCATCATCACATCCACTAGGCTTTGTGAGCCCGAGCGGCTCCACCCTCCCCATCTCTCCAGTCTCAAAAGCAAGTCCCTACATCTTCGAACCCCGTCTAGGCCGCACGTGGGCCAAGGCAAGACCCTAGTCCTGCTTCCTGCCCACAGCCCAGCCTGAGAACTCCGTGGCCTGCCCCAGCCCAGCCTGGAGACCCAGCCCATCAATCGTGCTCCCAGGGGTACAAACCAATTTCTCTTGCTTTCCCTCGCCCGTCTCCCCGGCGGAGCCTGGAGGAGCCTTCAATCGCATTAATCCCAGCCTGGCGGCGGTGACGAAGACAGATTTCAGCACCAAACGATCCATTTGTATCTCTCGTGCACTCACTTGGTTTTTTCTTTCTTTCTTTTTTTTTTTTTTTCCGTGCGGATGTTCAAAATATCATGAAAAAGGCGTTAGTCGGGGGCTGTGGCGCCGCGAAATAATAGAGTGATCCGGCAATGCGCTCCTGACCTTGCAGGACAGCTAATCCATCCGCACATCTATCTTAATTATTCCCGGTTACAAAAGAGAAACTCCACCATCCATTCATTCCGGGCTGGCAATTCCATTTTCCACCCCCACTCGGGCCCCATCCTTTCTCCACCATTCCCCTGCCCAGATAGGCCCGTTCACCACCTCAGCTAGAGCAGTCTCCACCCGGCAGCCCGTTTGGCCAGGCCTGAGCCCCACCAGAGACTGGACACCCCAGGAGCACCACCTTGACCCTAGCCTCCTGCAACCTGAGTCAACAGGGGAGGGGTTTTGACTTGTATCCATGGAGGAAAGTCCAGTTACCCACAGGAAGATGGCTCAGCAGGGATGCACACACTCATCCAAGCACTCTACACACACACACACACACACACACACACACACTCACAAAAGCAGCTATAGACCCCCAATCTCTCCCAGACTTTGACCTTCAGGAACCCTGGCACCCTGGCATTAGCAGGTGGGCTCATCCACCCTCCACCCTCTATTAGGCCATTTTAAGGGTTCTGCTGCTCAGGTGCTATCCTTGACTGATACAACCATGGGTGTTGGATGTCTGACTCTGCTGGCCTCCCATCCCCAAAGTCAAGACCCCCCCCCCACCACTGCAGCCTCCCAGACCGACGCATCAGCAGTTAATTCAACTTACTCAGGGCAGTGCCAAAGGGACTGGCCAGCTATGGGCCACGAGGAGGAAGTTGGGAAGGGCAAGGTTTTGAGCGGAAAACGGGCACGGGAGAGCAAAAGGAAGAGGGAAGGGGGCGTGGGGAGTGGGGTGGGGAAAAGTGTGTCTGTTTGCGTAGCACCACCCCAGCTAATTGTACCAGATGCACTTTGGGGATGCCTGTGCCAGTC
This sequence comes from Nesogale talazaci, assembly GCA_004026705.1. Taxonomy (NCBI): domain Eukaryota; kingdom Metazoa; phylum Chordata; class Mammalia; order Afrosoricida; family Tenrecidae; genus Nesogale; species Nesogale talazaci. The sequence continues at coordinate 17,202 of PVJH01035683.1, forward strand.
TCTAAAGCCCTTTCTAATTCTACCCCTTTAATGTCTGATTTTCAGATCCCTCATCCTAATGATTTTAATGCCATCAGCAAAACTAGGCATGTAATTGTCTTGGCTCTGTGCTTGGCCACGTGGCTCCGGGGACCCCCAGGCTGCATGTTCCCTTGCCCCCTCTGACGCCAATCCTTTCCGCCCTCCTTTGCTTCTCCCTTCAGGCTCAGTCAACAAGTCCATCACTTCTGAAACTGAAGGAGGACAGCCGGCTCTGGGTCTCCTGGAGGCCAAATTTCGCTCGAATAAGGACCCCAGGGTGTGGTGGCTGGGCACAACCAGATTCGTGGGGTTAGAGCAGCAGAAGAGCTTCCTGGCAGGGGTCAGCAGGGCTGCTAGGGCCCTATGCTTCCAGAAGCCGCAGGCAGCCCAGGCTGAGCCTGTGGGGCAGTGTGCTGAGATAGGGCCATTTGTCCTGAGACAATGGCAGAGAAGGGGTCTCTGAGCGTCTGTTGAGAGCCAATTTGTAGTGGTGGCGGTGGAGGTTAGTCCAAAGCCTGGGAACAGCTGGAGCTCCGGGTGACTGATGGGTGGGCCCAGGAGAGGGGCTATTGGTCTGGCAGACACAAAGGCCCTCATGACTCAAGGGTGGGACCCATCAAAATCATTAAGTACTGAAGATGGGAGCCTGCCCACTTCAGATGGGACCAAGGGGCTGGGGGAAGAGGTCAGGAGCCTCCCCCTCCCTCCCTCCCTGCAGCCCCTCCTCCACCCTCCATAACTACTCTGGAAACCCCACCCACACTGCTTTATCATTTTATTTGCATGGAAAGCCCACGCTTCCACTTCCTGGAGCCTGGTCTGGCTCCTTTTGGAGTCTGAGCTTCTTTCGGATTTGGCCAGGTCAGGTTTGGGGACCCTGGTGGCGCAGCAGCTTCAGCGTCGGGTTGCTAACTATAAGATCAGTAGTGGGAACCAGCCAACCCCCCACCCCACCCCCTACCCCCCGCAAAAGAAAGACCAGGCTTTGTGCTTCGTGGGAACACACAGGGGCAGTTCTGCCCTATACTAAGAGTCAGAATTGACCAAGTTCATTCGTTTGGCTTTGGGGGTCAACCTCCACAAGCGGTCATCTTCCTCATCCCTTTAGGGGTCTAACCCCGCAGCCTCAGATAGTGTATTAGGCTTCATCCACTTCTTTGCAGCAACTCAGGACCACAAAGGGGTCTCCCTTTAAAGGGGCGTTTCCAAAGAGCGTGAATGGAGACCGAGAGTGGTGACTTCTGGTTCCCACCTTCCACGCCCCCGCCCCAAGTTTCCTCCCCGTGCAAGATGCCTCCTTCCCCAGGACTGGGACAGTGAGAGTGGAGAAGCCCGCAGACCAGGACGCCCCTCCTCCGCTCGACAGGCGGAAGGAAGCAGTGACCCGGCCAGGTGGTGATGATGCGACCGGCCGCGCTGGTCACTCTTGGCCGCTCCTCGCGCGCAGCTCGACCCCCCTCGCATGGGTCACGGCGCCGCCAAAACTCCCTGACACAGAAACGCCGCGGGGCCTGCGTGTGTCGGGAACAATCCTCCGCCTGATGGGGAGCGACAGCTCCGCTCCGCCTCCGCTCCCCGCCGGCTGCTGCGCAGCTCCTCCCCGCGCCCAGCAGCGTCCGCTCCGAGGCCCCCAGGACCGGCGGCCCGCGGGGCCCACCCCGGAGCCGCCCAAGCCTGCCCTGCCCCCGCCCGGGCGGGGGGGGGGGGCGGGGCTCGAGGGCAGAGAGGCCACCCGGAAAGGACGCACCCAGAGGGGCTGGGTCCAGTGCTGGGTCCCCAAAAGATGGGTGGGGTGGGGGCGCCCGGGCCAGGCACGAGGACCATGGCCAACGCCCGGAGTCCCATGTGCGGTAGGAATCGTGTTCCCTTAGATAAAAAGAAAGAAAAGTATCAACCGAGTCTTCCTCCTTGCCTCTGACTTATCTCTACCTCCTGGTTTTCTTTGTTTTTTTGCTACTTTGTTTACAATTAACTGATGAGTATCTTTTTTTCCCCCTCCTTAGAAATAAAAAAACCATGCCAAGCAGAGTCAGCGGGCCCTGGGAGCCCAGCGCCTGCACAGGAGAGGGCGTCTAGTGGCTCCTTCTCAAGCAGGGACACTCAGGGGCACTCATGCCACATGCTGGACACACACACGTGCATGCATTTACACACCTGGATACACATCCTTGAGTCACCATTCCCCAGGAACACACTCAGTCTCCCCCAGGTGCCATGGACACTGTGAT
>PVJH01035684.1:0-19455 GCA_004026705.1 Nesogale talazaci
GGGGGGGGGGGGCGGCGAGGAAGAAATGAAGGACTAGAGGAAAGTTGTATTTTTCATCGATGCTGTACTACACCCCTGATTGGTTCATCTCTTCCTTGTGACCCTTCTGTAAGGGGATGTCCAATTATCTACAGATGGACTTTGGTTCCACACTCCACACTCTCTCTTATTCAGAATGATATGACTTTTTTGTTCTTGGATGCCTGATACCTGATCCCATCGACACCTCATGAACACACAGGCTGGTGTGCTTCTTCCATGTGGGTTTTGTTGCCTCTGAGCTAGATGGGCACTTGTTTATCTTCAACCCGTTAAGAACCCAGATCTTTTATCTTTTGATAGGCAGACACCATCAGCTTTCTTCACCACATTTATTTATACACCCATTTGGTCCATGACTGATTTTTTAAAAATTATTTTATTGGGGGCTTGTACATTGTTTTTCACAATACATAAATACATATACTGTGCCAAGCACCTTCATATGTTTGCTGCTGTTATCAATCTCAAATATCCACTTTTTCACTTGAGCCCTTGATTTCATTTTCCCACCCTTTCCCCTCTGTCCCTGCTTTCCCTCCCCCATCAGCCCTCAATACTTTATAAATTATTATTTCTGTCATATCTTACACTGCCTGACCTTTTGCCCAGCCCACTCCTTTGATGTCTGTCCTCCAGATAGGAGGTTATGTGTAGATCCTTGTAATTGGTTCTGTCTCTCTACTCCACCTTCTCTCCACCCATCTGGTAACTCCAATCTCACCACTGGCCCTGAGGGGCTCATCTGTCTTGGGTTCCCCATATCTCCAGTTCCCCTCTCTACCAGTGTACCTTCTCCAGTCCAGTTGGATTTGTAAGGTAGAGTTGGGGGGAGGAAGCCATCAGGAAGTAGAGGAAAGTTGTATGCTTCATCACTGCCTCTCTGCACCTCAACTGGTCTTTCTCCTCCCCGTGACTTCCCTGGAAGGGGGTGATCAATTACCCACCAGTGGGCCTTAGGTCCCCACCCTGCTCTTCCCCTCATTCAGAAAGATGTGATTCTTGTTCTTTGATGCTTAATACCTGCTCCCTTCAGTCCCACTTGATCACACAGGCTGATGTGCTTCTTCCACATGGGTTTTACTGCCTCTGCGCTGAACGACCACTCGTTTATCTTCAAGTCTGAATTTTTAAGAAGTGGATCAGCAGGACTTTCTACTAAGGACCTTCTGAGTGGACTCAAATTTGCCACCTCTTGTTGAGTAGCAGAGCTTTTTAACTGTGTGCACCACCAGGGACTACCATGGGTGGTTATCACTGGATAAAGACTTATTGTGAGGTCCCCAGGCTCTGCCTTTCCTGCCAGAAGTGAGCAGCAGTCTATAATTCTCAAGCTGTTCCTGAGGCGAGGCAAATTATACAGTCCCATCTTCTTGTTCAAGTTGCTTCTTCTGGGCATAGAGATCTTAGCTATACTTAATGCCCGGCTGGTTGTGGCATGGAAAAAGCTGAGAGGGAGATTTCTTTGAATCACTTGCAATGTGACTGCAGCTTAAGTAGCACTCTGTCATTTCTGCATCTTAGCAGTGGGTGGAGGAAAGCCACAGGTGCATCTCTGTTGCAGAATAGAGAGTAGCATATTTTGGGAAGATTGTATAATGTCATGCCCATTATACCATAGGTTTCATGAGATAATTATGAAGCACGAAAGCAAATCAGCATGCTAGACTGGTGGGATAGGCTCACATTCTAATTTTGCATAGAGGGTGATTACTGTTATTATTATTTATAGAGTGCAGTCAGTGTACATAATGTTTTATAAACATGTAGGCAGATAAGGGCTCTGCCCAGAGGTGCCTAAGGTCTAATTGTTTGAATTAGATCATATAAATTAAAAGGAAAGGAAAAAAGTCAATCATGCATCAAAAGTAAGAGGCAAGCAGATGGAGGTGGCAGACCCCACTCGAGTGAAGGCGTCTACAATGCATAAAGGGCGAAAGACACCCAACCAGACTTAGGCTCGAGTTGCTTCATACACAACAGAAAGGCTCTGACTAAGTCCATTTAAAAATACTTTCTGGGACCTTTGAAGACATTGTGATTGGCTCCTCTAAACTCAGCCCTCCCTACTTGGCCAAGTCTGGGTGTGTTATTTTGAACACAGTTCTCAGGGAGAGAGTCCCTTGGGAAAGTGAGGACAGAGAAATGGTTCCAGAGCAGAGCCTCTTTAAGAATCTGTTCTCTTTGCCAGCAGACTTTTCTTGCCATTACCAGGAAGAATGAAAACTCTGTTAGCAGCAGCAGCAGCAGCAATGTTTTCCCATAGAAGCCTATCAGTGTGTAAGTTGTGTGTTTATGGGCCTAAAGCAGTGACCATGTAGGTGACTCAGACCCACCGAACATTCTCAATCACTGATACTTCAGAAACAGATCACCAGGCCTTTTTTTTTTTCTGCTGAGGTATTTCTGCGAGGACTTGAACTCCTAATCTTTTGGTAACCAACTATCCATTGTTTTTGTATGGTAGCATCTGTACAATTTGCTGATATGCTGGCCATGTGTGAAGAATAATTTCTAACTTGTGAAAGGCAGATCCAGAGAACAGTCTATTCTATGGCTTGTTTCACCCTTCTATGGGAAAGTATAATTACACTCGGTTGTTGTGGATTTTGGCTGCCCTCAACTCAGTCCCAACTCCTGGCCATTACAATGGAATGAAAATTGCCCCACCCTGCGCCAACCTCACAATGCCTAACTAATGAGATACAAGTAAACATCTACTGCTTTTAACAAAGACCCAAACCTGTGAATGTCTTGCTGTGTGCACTATCAGAGGAAAGTCAGCCTGCGATATAACATCACAGGTTCAATAGATGCAGTTGTACAGCAATAATTATTAAGTATTATAGTAAAGTCACAGAGAGCAGAAGAAAGAGAGAAGTGACAGAGTCGGACATATATCATGGTAGCATGCTCACCTCAGCCCCTCTTGGTGGCCCACATGGAGTGAGAGAGAGTGGAGGGAAGAGAGACATGGGGGGCAGGGATCAGGGAGGAGAGGGAGAGGGGGTGAGAGCGTTGGCTCAAGTGGGAGAGAAAGAGTGAGAGAGACCTTCTTTATTCTGCCCAAGCCTTATATACCCTTTGGAGCCATGCAAGGCCCCTAATTACTGATAAGGACAAACATCACAGGAAGGGGTTGTGCTATAGACACACAGGGTCTCATGTGACAAGAGTAGACCCCAGACTCCTGGATATGGCTAAACAGGTCAGACTAGTAGAGAATATGAACAGTGTAAACCCTGCCCACCATGGTGAACAGGCTTCAAAGGAAGCGACCCCTTGTCCTTACAGCAGGGAATCAGCCTCATCTTTTGTGAGAGAGAACAAGGTCTCTGATAGCGGGAACTTTAGGGAGAATAACTAACTTCTGACTTCCACACCAGGTGCTGGCAAGTGGTTACTAATATTTGCTTAATATTTTGGAGTATATGTAATTGTGGAAAAGTCCTGACTTCGTCCCACAGTACACTTTTTCCAAAATTAAAAAAATATATGCATACAACAATGAATACGGGGGAAATAAAATGTTCTAAAAGAACATTTAGGTAAAGATTGTACAACCGTTTTTGATATAGTTGAACTACTGAATTGTTTGATATGTGGATGAAATGCCAACAAAACTGTTTTTTAAAAAATCCACTTGACATGAGCAGCAATGATATCCTTAGTTCCACATCCTCTCTGAAACCCAGTTTGAATTTCTGGCCGCTCCTTTTCAATATACTTTTGTGTGATATTAATACTATTTATAACATCTGAATTATTTTTGGTTGCCTTTACTCTGGATGGGTACAAATTATGGATCTCTTCCAGTAAGGTAGCTAGCTATCTTCCTAATTTCTTGGTGTAAGTGAGTACTTGCAGGATTTCACCAGCTTGTCAATTGGTAGTCCATCAATTATTGGAGCACTACTTGTCACAAATGCCTTCAGTGTTCACAAAAGCTTCTTTGTTCATAACCATCACACATTGATCCTGTGTTATTTCTTTAGACAGCTGAATGTTGACTACTTCTTTTGGGTACAGTAAATCTCTGCATTCCTTTCTTCTTCCTGTGATCCTTGTGGCGTTGTTCTGCATTTTGCCCATAGAATCTTCCAGTACTGAACATCAATCCTTGATTAATTTTTAAAACCCTTCAGTTGTTTCAGCTTGATATATGCTAAAAGTGTTATTCCTTTGGGATTTTTGAACTTCAGCTCTTTGTACATTTCATTATAATATTTGACTTTGCCTTGTTAAACTTCCTTTGAAATTTTTTGTTCAGTTATTTTTTTCCTAAGTTTGGGGGTGTGGGGGGAGCATCACTGCCTTCTGGTGGTGAGAGTAGGAAGCCCAGTCTTGCTCCTGGAGAGCTGCTGCTCCATTTGAACCACCACCCAGTAGACTGTAGTCCTGCACACAACCACTATGCCACCAGGGCTCAGCCCTGTTCAGCTATTTCACTGCATCATTTCTTCCTTGTGCTTTAGCTCCTCTATGATCAGGAGCGTGTGTCAGAGTCTCTTTTGATGTCCGCATTGATCTTTTATTATTTCTTGTCTTTCTAATGAACTTTTGATTTTTTTTAATGTATCATATTCTCGATGTCATCCCACAGCTCCTCAGCTCTTCTCATTATTGCCAATGAGTCAAATCTTTTCTTGACATGTTTTCCAAATCATGTGAGATTCACTCAAGACATACTCTAGTAGATTTCTTTTCTTTTTCTTCAGCCTCAAGCTGAACTTGCATATGAACAATTGATACTTTCTTCCATAGTCAGATGTTAGCCTCGTTTTGACTGCTGATAATTGAATTTCTCTATGACCTCTGCCAAGAGATTAGCCAATTAGACTCCTATTCCATCTGGCATAATCCACAAGTATAGTTACTGTTTGTCTTGCTGCAAAAGGTATTTGCAAAGAAGAAGCTATTCGCCTTTCAAAACCCTATCATGAGACCTCAGCTTCATTTCTATTACCTAGCTATATTTTCTAAATACAGTTCATAACATTTTATTTCCAATTTCCACAATCTAATTGCCAATAATTACCAATGCATCTTCATTGTGTGTTTGAGCAATTTCAGACCGAAAGAGTTGATGGAATTCTACATCATCAGCTTTAGTGATTAGCATATAAAGTTGAATAATTGTTGTATTAACTAGACTTCCTCATATGAAGGAATATTATGGACAGCATTGCACTTGAAGACAGATTCTGAAATGTTCTATTTGATGAGGAATGCAAGAACATTCCTCTTGAATTTGTCATTCCCAGCATAGCAAACAATAAATATAACCATCTGTTTCAAAATGGCCAATACTGGCCCATTTCAGCACACTAATTCATAGGGTAGTGATTTTATGCATTTCACTTCATTTTAAGACTACTTCTAGAATTTTTAGGTAGCAATTTAATATATTCTATGTTCCATTTATTACTAGGCATTTTCTGTTGTTTCTTTTTAAGTCATACCTCCTGTGGTAGGTATATAATCTGGTGTCAATTTGAGACTTAGGGGTGAAGGGGTGGAGTTTAGCCTGTCAATCAGGATGCACTTGATTGGAGGCACTAAGGAAATATGTAGCTGGCTTGAGGTGGGATGCAGCCTCACTCTCTGGAAGACATTGCAGCTGACAAGACACAGGGAGCTATGCTAGAGCCCTGGAGCTGAAGGAGCCACGTGGAGACCCCTGTCGGCGCTGAGATGCTGACAATGCCACTGGATCCACAAGACTTGCCACCCACTGGCCTGTGATCTTCCTGCATTTGACATCGTTGCGTGTGTTTCGTGAGTCTCAAGAGGACTTTATAGACTGGTGTTGCACATATGGACTAGTGTAGAACTTAGGGACTTGCTTTGGACTGGGCTGGGCTGTTTTCTCAATATTCAATAGCTCTTATATAACAAGCTCTTTCTTATACACATATGAGTACCTGTTGGTCTGGGTAGATTAGAGAGAAACAAACTCATAAGCATGCATATGGATACAAGGGAAAGGTTTATATACAAGAGGAATGGAACATTGAGAAAGCATCCCAACCCAGTCCAGTCCAAGGTCATAAGTCTGATATTAGCCCATATGACTGATACCAGTCTATAAAGTCTCCATCCAACTCATAAAGCATGCATAATGACACCAGAGCAATCACAGACCTGTGGGTTCAGAGTCTTGTATATCCAGCAGCAGTAGAAGCATCCCAGCACTTCCAGGGGTCTCCCCATGGCTCCTCATTTCCAGGACTCAGGGTCCATCAGCAGTATTCATTGGTGGTAGAAGCATCTCATCCTTGGCAGGGGTCTCTCAGTAGCTTCTCTGCCCCAGAGGTCTGGTTCGATCAGGGTAAGCTCATGTGGCTTCTCCTCCAGTTCCTCCAGGTTCCAGAACTTAGGATCTGTCAACATGCCATAATCTTGTCTTGTTGGTAGACCGACTCCAAGAGACTTCCCAGAATTCTCAGAGAAAGCCATTCCCACACAGAATGGCTATCACATTGGCTATCTCCAGATTGACAGGCTAGACTCCGCCCATAGACTCTTAGTCAAATTGACACCAGAGTACGTGACTGCCACAGTTTTGAAGAGTCTAGTCTTTCTTTATAATGTGTATTTAATCTGGAAGCTCTGGTGAAAACTCCACACTTTGAGGGACTCCAGTGATATTTGAAATATTGGTGGCTGGGCATCTAGTATCACAGGCATGCATAAACCACCGTAGAATGATGAACTGACAGGCAAATAGTGGGTAATTATACTCTATGAGTGCATTTTTGTGTAAAATGCTGTCATTTAAAAGATATGGAAGCCAACCAATTCAACTTCCATCATTAAATTATCGCTAATCTTTGGATATATGTATATATACACACACACATATATATATGAGTTGGTTGTTTAAGTGGTTCTTTGTTAACATCTTAGAGTGTGAAATTTAACTTAATTTCACTGTGGAAGCACTATATGTATAAACATATTGTGTCAGATACTTATTTGTGTTACACCATTCTTGGAACTTGTAATTCACTCTTTTAGGACCTCTGAAGTAGAAAATTGGCTACTTACTCCCTACCCCTCCCTTTTCCCTCCAGGGTTAGCTTTACTAGGATTAGAGGGTGCTACATAAGCAGTTCAAATACAAAGGTATTAATATATCATGAAGTATAAAATATTGAGCAAATCCAAGTCATGAGAGAAGCTGCAGGAACACTCTAGTGTTTTATACCCAATGTTCTATGTTCTGAAAATAAATGTTTGAGATGTTCGGGGATAATATTTTACTTTTCACAAGCTATGTGGCCCTCCTTTCAAATGCCATTCTAAAAAGGTATGTATCATTGAACAGATTTGGCAAAGCGATTTTCACCATAATCTATCAATGGTATGCAGAGGCTATAACCCTGACTGCCATCAAGTCAGTTTTCACTCATAGCGACCTTCTAGCAGAGGTCAGAACTGTGTCTGAGATTCTTAAGACTTTCTTTATGGGACCAGGAAGACTCATCTTTCACCCCCAAGAAGGGGCTGGTGGTTTCATACTGTCGACCTTAAGGCTAACTGCCTGCTCCCTAACCTACTAAGCCACCAGAGCTCATAAGGTCCTATGTGAATTGATTTTTAGGAGGCATGTAAGGAGATAGAGTGAATATATATGAAAATAATACCTTCTATCTATTTAGTTTCATGGAAGAAACCCTCTGTTAAGCTTTTGTTTGTTCTTGAAACACATAAGAAGTCATGTCAATCTCTGGGGGAGCTTGGCTTACACAGGAGATAGGAGCATGCCACACATTCTCCCATCAGAGTCCCACCCTCTAGCAGTGCCTGGAGTGGGAATCCTTCCCCTACTGCAGTCAGCTATAGAACCCCATGTGCAAGCGCCAGAACATGCGGCCCTTCATGTGCCCCGGGTGTGGCATGGGGCACAGAGTTCAGCAAGATCCACCACCTCAAGCAGCACCCACTCATGAAAAAGGGCGTGACGGAGTTCCAGTCTGTGGCCTGAAAGTTCAACAGGAAGCGTCACATGCTGATCCACACCAGCGTGCATGCGGCCCTATCAGGGTCACCTCTAGGTCAAGACCTTCGTGCAGAAGCAGACCCTGAAGACCAACGTGACTGTACACTGGCCCGTCAAGCCCTTCAATGCAAGGTGTGTGGGAAGTCCTTCATCTGCAGGCACAACCTGCTGGACCACAAGCACCTGCACGCGGGCAGCAAGCTCCTAAAATGTCCCAACTGCTCAATCAAGTTGAACCTCAAGGGCAACCTCAGCCAGCACATGAAGGTCAAGTGTGGCGCCAGGGACATGGTCCTGGACAGCCAAAGTGGGTGGGCCACACATGGCAGGCGGGGCAGGAGTGGTCCCCTGAAGGTGCACTCAGGAGCCTCCTGTCCAGCTGGGGAGGCTTGCAAGGGGAACAGCGCGTGTCTGGAGAGGGGGGTCCCTGGAGGGCCATTGTGCTGATAATGATGGGCTATTTATGTATTCTTCAAAAAACTTATGTGGGCTCACATAGCAATAATAAAAAGCATCACTAACAGTTTAAAAATATTTCTTTGTAAAAATGACATTCTGACTCTGCAGATTGTTTCACAACAGGGTGTGTGTGTGTGCGCGCACACACAAGTCCCTAGAATGTGCCAGATGGTGGAGCTTCTGGCCCACAGGTGTCCTTTGGTTAAGGACACACTCAGTCTTGTCCTGTGACCTGCTGTGCTGAGGCTACTTTGACTGTGCCAGAACCCTTTCACTGACGAGGCCAAAGAGAACTGAACCAATGTGTTCCTGAACTCGCCAGCCACGCAGAGAAGGGACTGGGTATGCTCAGTGCACATGATACGATACTCTGCATCGCAAACGATGAGAAGACATTTGTCATGGGTGCTGGGTGTGCTTCTCAACTCTAAACACCATACTTTGCAACTTCTGGGTAGGGGTTCACATTTATTGATACGACACAGTGTGTTTTAAGGACCACTGCCCAAAGGACCCATGGAAGGCATGCTTTATTTCATCCTTTGAGAAAAAAAAAAAACTATCTGTTCACATCTAGTAAGGATTTGCCCGGTACCAGACACTGTAATTGGTCTCAGGAAAACAAGGACAACATCCTTGCCCTGGAGTAGCCAGTTGTATTAAAATCTAAAAATACCTCGTGTGAGCTGGCAGTATAGCTTAGGCCTGCCACATCAAGCATCCAGTGACTAACTAGTCTCTCCCAGCATCCCCAGCTCCTGACATTGCATACTGGGGAGCGGTCTTGTAGCCCAATTTAGAGCTTTTGCATCTATCAGCATGGGCGCCCAGTCACAGTCTTGTGTTTCAGCTGTCCTTTTAATATAGAGATGATTCCCAGAGTTGGCATTTTCAGGGACTGTGATTCCCACGGAGAAGGAATGGCTCTCTCCGAATGTGCCTAAGTAGGATCTGGGTATGCACTTCTTTCATGATGACAGGGTGTTTTACAATGCAACATTGAGAGTGGGGCGGGGAGAGGAGAGAGGAACAGGGAGAGAAGGAGATGGAGAGAAACTGAAAGAAAAAAGAAAGAAAAAGTATGATGGAGGAGGAGGGAGGGGAGAGAGAGGGAGAGAGAGAGAGAGAGAGAGAGAGAGAGAGAAGGAATATGGTTATCAGGAGACCTGGAAAGATTCTATCACCTCCTCCAAAATACACCCTTGTCCAAATTAGGGACATGTCTGACTTTGACCTGTTTTACTTATACCAGTTGTTCTCCTTTAAATTCCACCTACAACAAAGGGTATCTGTGATTCTGCTGAATTGACTAGAATTAAGATATCTTTAAATGTGGGAACCCTTATAATAATTAAGTCTAGACTATGATACCACACTCCCATTACTTCGGTTAGACTTCCATTGGAAAATTCAAATAATGAAACTTTCTGCCCCTTCAACGGGGATGGGGGTGGGCTGGGGGTAGGGACGGTTGACCATTCTTGAGTCACTTGAAGGAGGGAATCACTTTCTCTCCTCGTTTTTAGGTTGAAATCCCTTTACTCTCTTCTCACTCATCACTGCCTAAGTGCATGCAGAAAGATAGGCACACAAATAAATAGCTAAGCTGCAAATGTGATGGGTGAAAAAAAGGTGCGTCCGGGCGAACCCCACGGTTCTGGATTGAGAAAGGAAGGCGCTTGCTTGCAGTGCTGTTAAAAACCACTGCAATTCGACCGGACTAAAATTGCTGGCGGCTCAGGCGATCCCTGCAGCGAGCGCGGGCCTGCTGCCCTGCTGCCAACAGCAGCTCCGGGGAGGCAGGGAGCCCAATGCACCTTGGCTCCAGCTGAGCGCCTGCGGGTGGCAGCTCTCCGCGGCTGGGCTCTCAGAGGTCTCCAGGGGAACGCGAGAGGCGCGCTGGAACTCCATCCAGCACAAGGGCCCCAAGCTCAGCCCTGCGTCTCTGGGAAAGCTTAAACGCTCCGCTGATACCCCAGAGCCATCGCAGCCGGTCCGAAAGAGCTGTCATTTGATGCTTCCCCGGATGATGTGAGAGAGCAGGGAAAGTTGGGAGGGGAGACTCCCCTGGGGTAGGGTCCTACAGTGGCTTCCTGCGGAGCTGAAGGAACTCTGCCTGGAGTTCTCACCGCCAGGGCCTCGGAGTCCAAAGTAGGTCCGGAGACGCCGAGCGCTTAGCTGCAAGCGCTTTCCCCGGAGTGTGCACTCCGGGTTTCTGGCAGAGAGCCCCTCGATCCCCACGCTCGCGCGGGGATCCGGTGGGGACCGGCCTTTGGCAGCGAGGATTCAGCAGAACCAGCTCCGGAGCTCCGCGGTGGCGTCCTCGGCGCTCGCAAGCCCGCTCGCTCCGGAGCTGGCTGCAGGAGTGAAGACTGCAACTCCGGGCAAAATCAAAAATCAACCCTCCTCCTGGCTCCCCGCCCCCGGTCCCCCAGCCGCCTCCAGCGCAAGGGGTCTTGTCCAGGCGTCCTCCAACTTTGCCGGGAAGGAGGAGGCCAGCCTCCGCTGTGCCGCGGGTCCCTCGCCGCCTATTTCACCAGCTCCGGGCGCACTCCGCGTCCCCGGCGTCTCCGCCCTAACCTGGCGTCGAGCGCCCCCGGCTGTCGGCGCGCGGCCGCTCCTCCGCGCCCTCGGAACCGGACTCGCGGGGCCCCGCGGCTCCCCGCAGCCAGCCGAGCTTCCTTCATAGCCGTCTCCCAGCCGCGCGCGCGCGGGCCACCCGTGCGCCGGCTCCCCCGCGCTCCCTCGCGCCCGCACCCGCACGAGTCCCCGCGCCCCGTACCCCACCCTCGGCGCTTCTCCTCCGTGCGCGGGGAGGCGGGGGGGCGGTGACGTCAAGACTGCAGTCCCGAGGAGAGCGAGCGGTCGGGAGAAGGCTGCGCGCTCCTGGGCGGGCTGGCTGGGCGCGCACTCCGCCCGCCGCCGCTCCGCCCTCCTCCCGCGGCTCTGCACCCGCGGCGGTCACGCTGCCCGCCCGCCCGCGGGGAGCCTCGCGAGCCTCCAGGTGAATTGAAAGTCGTTTCCGGGGGGCAGGGAGGGGGGGGGGCGGCCGGGGCGCTGCAGTCCTGGCATGCACTGAAACTGCAACTCGGACCGGAGAAGGAGCCCGGTGCGGGGCGGCGCGCAGTCACCTCCCGGGCTGCTGGCGGCCGCGGCTCGGCTCGCCTTGGCTCGCGGGGGAGCGTGGCGGCCAGTCCCGGGCCCCGGGACTTCGGATGGTGGACGCCCTCGTGGGGACCGACCCCTCGGCGCCCCCCACCCCTCCTGCGCAGTTCGCTGCTGCCGTGCGGGCGCCGGGGAAGGCGAGCGCGCGATTCCCGGTCGCCGCGGAGCGGTTCCCGGTGCGAGAGCTGGAAGAAGCGAGGGGGCGGCAGCCTCGGCCCGAAGTAAGTGCAGCAGAAGTTTGCGTCGGTTTCCCCGGCGCGCCCCTGGAGAGGTAGAAGGCTCTGCTCTTCCCCCTCCTCCTGCCCAGGGAGACTTAGAAGGGCGCTTCGCCCGGGGCAGAGAAAGTGACCCTTCAGAACGAGAAGGGGACGGGGACCAACCCGAGGGCGAGGGCGAGGGCAAGAAGGATTCCGGGTGGAGGGATGCGGTGCCAAAGGGGGACACCCCCCACTTGGCAAGCAAGGGCGGGGGAGGAAGGGCACCAGGGGACCTCAGACTAGGGAGATTGGCGGCGGAGGCAGCCACACCTCTGTTTGTGACCTTGATGGAGTTGTGCGCCAGGGGGGCTCTCAGAGGCAGCAATCAGGGGTGAGACTCAGTACCGCCTTGCCTGACACTCCAGGGCTGCTCTTGGGGAATGGGGAGTCCGTGGGCAGAAGAGGCAAGCGGACTTGGAGGGAGAGATACTGGAGTAGGTGGGGACGCTGGGGAGTCAGGACACCACGGGCACCTGGCATGGGAGGTTGGGGTTCCCAGAGAAGCCCGCTGAGGTCTTTGGGAGGTTCCAGGGCGTGGAGCTTCGCTTCTGGTCGCTGCCTTTGCTGCTAAATGCTGCTTCCCATGCCTTTGAGCCTCAAGACTAAGCCTCTTAATTGGGCTGCGTGAAGGTGGGCCAGAGGGCTGGAAAGCAGACTGAAAGGAGACAACTGTGGGGACCTTGGGGCTCACGGATTCCGGCTCCCCCCTGCTGGTCCCTCCAGTTCTTTGATGGGGCTAGGCCGGCACCTGGACTCAGCAGAGCCCCTCTGCCATGTGTTCACTTCCTATCCGGACATAGTCGGCTCAGGTTTTTTCACTCCCTCTGCTTAATTGCACTCCCTGGAAGATTTTATTCTTCACCTGCGCAAACTTCTAGTGGAGGGGGAAAAAGCCCCAAAGTTTATGGGAGCTGCATGCGCTCCTCTTAAGATGGAAGCCCTGCAGGTGGCAGGAGAGGGCAGCTGGGGTCAGTTCTAACAGCTGTGTATCACTTGCGGAGGGGGGGGGGGGATAGAAGAGGGTCTCTGCAGTTTGTTAATAAGGAGTTGTTTTCAAGCCTCTGCCCCCTGAGAGTGGCAGAAAGGCATCTTTCCCCTCAGAGTAGAATTGTTGGCACTAGGAACTCGAAGCCTTCTTTCATCTGATATTGAGGGCTACATTTTTGGAAGGGATGGTTAGTCAGTTAATTAAAATCAGATCCCAATGAGTAAAACAAAACCAAAAACAAGCAGATAAACAAACAATCCCAACGTGATCACACAGTTGTACAAGAGGCATATGGATCATCCTGTTCCCATGGATTCCCATTCATTCATGCAAAACATTTTGTGTAGGCAAACTGTGTAACAGAATGTGTGTTAGTTCTGGGGCAATAGGATATGGTTAATTATTATCTCAGAACTCGGAGCGTGCCGTGTGTAAGAGAAGTGATCTACAAAGTGTTTTTTGGGTGGGTGGGGGCTGATTGTGGTCACATGTTCTATAGTTAAGTGCAGGTGCTACCTGATTTTAATCATGGCGCCTCCCCAACTGACTGGGGAATCCACCATCTAGCTGCTTGATTGTGTTTACCCCGAAGGCAGGGACACCCGTAACCACCTTTGATGTCCAGGGCCCAATACCACACCGGGCACCTATTAGGTTATCAATAGTTTCCATTAAAGGAATAAAATGAATAAAGGCGTTAACGATCCATAATTAAATGTGTCTTAGAGGTTTCCTACTTTACCTTGGGAACACGGAAAAGAAGAAACAGCCAGAAAAAACAGGAGGGAAAAAAACAGGAGGGAAAAGGAGATATGACTCCTTGAACATTTGACAGTGTAGATGCATTCGCAAACGTGGTTCCTTCCGGTTGTGATACAGTGGAAATTATACACACACAAACTCACACGCACAATCATCAGTCCCTTATCCCTGCAGTCCCTGCAGCTCTGTGAATAGTAGAGTACAACTTTTTTTTTTAAGCCAACCTCTCATCCCTCATTTGCAGATTTGTCAGAAGAGAATCACCAGGTCTTTCTTGCACTGTACATTTTGGGGGCCTTGAGCTGCTGGCCTCTTAGTTAGCAGCCAAGCCTGGCAACTTTTTGCAACTGCTCCCTGGATTCCCTGCCCCCTTTTTCTCCTTGATTATATCCTTAGCAATAGCTACTACATAGAGCATGGGTATTCTCAGTGCTCACTTGCAGATGTTTCATGCCAGGCCTGATGGTCCCAAACACTGGGGGCTAACAGACTAGCTCCCAGGGACATTGGTGTCAGTGGGGGCAGACTGAGATAGAACATTGGGTGGTGATCAGCTTTAACAGCAAAGGTAATTGGACTACCTAGGAGCCCAGCCACCCTTGAGGCTTGTTGTTATGTCCCAGATATGGACATTGTTGTGGACCTGGCCTGTCTTCCAATCATACTGCACCTTACCTGGCCAGAGAAGCATCAGTTGCTAGTCTGAAATTGCATTGCTCAAGTTTCTCTCCCTACCACACCTGCACTGCTTCTACCCGCCATGTGTCTAGTGGAAGAAGTCATGCCACTAAAAAAAAATGTAGTTACAGGTTTAAGTTTGGATGAAGATCAGACTTCCCCTTGTACCAACAATCAAAGGCAAAAAATTAATGAAAACACCTTCTTTTTAATTCAGTGTTCGATTTACATCAAGACTGACTTGTGGTGGAGGCACTGGAAGGAAGCCGGGGTTAGACAGGGACTCCCTGCACGATCTGTTGTAGCCATCAGAAGAAAGCGTGCAATCAGGACCCTTCAGAGCCCAGAGTCTTCTTACTGGACCCGCCCCTTCTGCTCATTCTGACCAGCACATCCTCAGCCACTATCAGGCCTCAGAGGGACCCACGCTCATTCCTCCTGCAGCCTTACTTTTTGACTGGGTCTTTTGGAGGACAGAGTGGCTGAGTCTTGCCCATGGTTTTCCTGCTATACTGTGGAACCAGGGACACTTGGGTTGAGTGTGCCTAGCTCTCCTTTCCCCCATCTTGACCCCACTGCCTGTCATAAAATCAATTTCATCACCAGAAGGATCCTGAGAAGGCAGCTGGGCTGTGTGAGTCTGGGTTGACTGAGCAATAAATTCATAGACACTCATATGTGCATAAAAAAACACTTTCTCTACAAGAGCAATTGAACATTAAGAAAACATCCCAGCCCAGCCGAGATCAAGTCCATAAGTCTGATATTAGCCCATCGGACTCTATAATCCTCTTCAGGTTCAGGCAACCCAGACAATGACTCAGAATGCAGGGAAATCACAGATTGGTCGGTGGAAAGTCTTGTGGATCCAGTGGCAGTGGAAGCAGCTCGGCGCTGGCTCCCTTCAGCTCCTGGGTTCCAGTGTAGCTCCAGGTGTCTTCTCAACAGGAATGCCTTGCAGGGAGTGTATCTGCGTCAACTCTTCAGCATGCTATTTATCTCCAAGTCCTTTCAAATGAGGTCATCAGGCTGCGACCTGATTGACAGCCTAAATGCCACTCCTTCACTCTTAACAGTCTCAAGTTGGTATAGAGCATATAACCCCCACATGCCCCCAACCCCTTAAAATATAGGGAACTTGGGTCCTGAAAGATTAGGTAATATATCAAAATCACCAGTGTAGCACTTTATGAATCATGTTCCTCTTCCTGTTGACTCCTTTGCTTTCTGTCTCCAGTGAAAATCTGGTGAGTTCTGGAGGGAGGCAACCTATGTAGCTGTCCTGACTCTGTCTTTCTCTAGCAATGCCTCTGGGGCAAGTTATTTTAAGTTCTCCAGCAACTCTGTTTCCTCATGAATATCTATATGTAATTTGGTTCTGTTTCATAGGTCGTTGCTGTCTGTCTTTGTAGAACCTTTTCTTTTTTTAACCCTGTCAATTTAGTGTGTGTCTTCATGAGGACTGGACTTCTCGACTCCTGTAAACAGTTATAGCCTCAGTCTCTCTGAATCAGTATTGCCTCAACTGCAAAAAGCCTGATTTTTCATTTGGTCCCAAGGAAAGAAACCCAGCACGCCATTGTTGGCTGTACGCTCGAGGCCTAGGACACAGTTTGGCAGACGGTGGGCATTCAGTAAATGGGTATCGAATCAGCAACTAAGGATTAACACATGAGAAAAAAGAATGCTTGATGGAAGAAGGCATGACATAGGCAGAATGAAAAGAAGTTGATGGTGAGCTGATCCTGACTGTGGAGTTCTCTGTCCCTGGGTTGTCCCCGAGTTGGGATTCACTTAAGAACAGGGGCTGGAAGGGGAATTGTTTATACCCTAGGCCTGCACTAACTTCCTGTTTACAAGGTAGGGCTTTAAAAACCATATGGTCTACCCCTTTATGTTCTCTTCTGTCCCATAAAGCACATGGAAGTAGCGATTCTGTCTCCCTTGTTCTTTGCTACATCCTCCATTTTTAAAATAATGGATGGTGCATAGCAGGCATTTACTAAGCACTGGTTGAAATACTTAATGGGGATATAAAGTATGTGTGTCTTAGGAGTGCTGCTGGAGTGGAAATGCCACAAGCAGATAACTTTAATAAAAAACATATTCGCTCACAGTTTAGGAGGCTAGAAGTCTGAATTCAGAGTGAAGGCTCTACAGCAGTGGTTCTCAACCTTCCTCATGCCATGACCTTTCATACAGTTCCTCATGTAGTGGTGACTCCCCTTCCCCCCACCCTCCCACCCAACCAAAAAATTATTTTCCTTGTGACTTCATCACTGTCATTTTGCTATTGTTATGAATTGTGTGGCCCCTGTGAAAGGGTCATCTGACTCCCAAAGGGTTGAGAATCGTTGAATGTTCTGAAAGAAATCCCTTGTTTCATGCCAAACTCCATAAGCTTGAGTTCCCTTGGAGTACTCTGTGTACCTTAGCATCAATCTTCCCGTGAGTCTAGGAGGTTCTAAGCATAGGCATCCAAAAGTTGGGCTCTGTTTGGGTGAAGGTACTTCAGCCTGTATGGCAGTCATGTACTCTGATGCCAATTTGATTAAGAGTGTAGGGATGGAATCTAGCCTGTCAACCTGAAGATAGCCAATAAGACCTCTGTGTGGACATGGTTTTCTCTGAGAATTCTGGGAAATCTCATGATATTTCCCCTGTAGAGATGAGAGACCATCAATTCACTCCCTGAGAGATGCTCTACTGACAAGACCATCAACTCAGTCCCTGGGAGATGCTCTACTGACAAGACAAGATGGCAGCATGTTGAAAGACCCTGAGTTCTGGAGGAGCCAGAGGTGAAGCCACATGGGCTTACCCTGATGGAACTAGACCTCTGGGGCTGAGAAGCCATGTGGAGACTCCTGCCAGTGCTGAGACGCTTCTACGCTACTGGATACACAAAACTCTGTACCCACTGGCTTGTGATTGTCCTGGAATTGTTGCATGTATTTCATGAGTCTGGAGAGGACTAATGGATTGATATCAGACTTAGGGACTTGGACTGGACTGGTTTGGGATGCTTTCTTAATGTTCCATTCCTCTTGTATATAAATATCTCCCTTATGTGTATTTATGAATTGGTTTCTTTAGTCTACCCGGAGTAACAACCTTGGTGGCAATCAGATCCTCCGATTGCTGCCAGTTGGTTGAATCTCTTTTCCATCTAAAAAGAGATTTAGTTAAGATCCACCCAATGTCATATTTTGCATCCAACCTCATTAACGTAACTACCACTGCTCCTGCCTCATTAGCACCCCAAAGGTTAGGACTCACAATTTCTACAGGTAATCACATCAAGTCACAAATGGAGGATGAAGACTTCATACTGGAAGCATGGCCTAATCAAGCGGATTTCTCTATCAAGGGGAAAGCAACTCAGTTGGTAATAACCATTCCTGTAAGGTTATTAAAACACAGTGCCTGGAATGTACACTGCCACTGAGTTAATTCTGACTCACAGAGGGAAAAAGCACAACTGCTCTTAAGGATTTTGCAGATTTTAAATCTTGTATGGGGCAGAAAGCCTCCTCTGACTCCTTCCAAGAGGACAGTGGACTTGAACTATGGACCTTTCAGTTGGGAGTGCCATGTGGGTACCATTTAGCAAGACTCAACCAAGTCGTCGCCATGGAGTGGTTCCAACTCAAAGAAAACCGATGAGGAAGTTTCCCAGAGTTAGTGACCTACCGGAGCTGCCAGGGACACAACAGCATGGCCATTGTTATGATCATCATTATGATCTCCTGGTGTGTTAACCCCGGGTAGACTAGAGAAGCAAATTCATATGCAAACATATGGATAGAAGGGAAAGGTTTATATACAAGAGGAATGGAACATTGAGAAAGCATCCCAACCCAGTCCAGTCCAAGTCCATAAGTCTGACATTTGTCCGTATGTCCCATAACAATCTATATTACTTCTTCAGACTCACAAAGCACATGCAATGACACCAGGACAATCACAGGCCAGTGGATGCAGAGTCATGTGTATCCAGTGGCTGTAGAAGCATGCCAACACTGGCAGGGGTCTCCCCATGGCTCCTCATTTCCAGGACTCGGTCCATCAGCAGGGTCCATTGGTGGGAGAAGCATCTCAGCACCGGCAGGCTCTCTCTGTGGCTTCTCCAGCCCCAAAGTTCTGGGTCCATCAGGGAAAACCCATGTGGTTTTTTTCTCTGGCTCCTCTAGGTTCCAGGACTTAGGATTTATCAGCATGCTGCCATCTTGTCTTCTTGGTAGACCGACTCTAAGAGACAGAGTCTCTAGTCTCATCTCCATGGGGGAAATACTGCGAGATTTCCCAGAATTCTCAGGAGAAGGCCACACCCACACAAAGGTCTCATTGGCCACCTCCAGATTGACAGGGTAGACTCCACCCCTACATGCTTAGTCAAATTAGCACCAGAGTACGTGACTGCCACACCTGGTCTTTGTGTCCCTTCTCTGATTAGGGCAATCATCGTCAGAGACTTAGATGATCTTTTTTTAATGAAATGACCTTGAAGGATTTTCTGTTGTTCACCTCTGCTGCTGCTGGATATAAGGAGGAACTATATACACTTGTTTCTCCAAGACACCCTATGTTTTCATGAAACCCCTCTTGCTACTTGATTTTCTGGAAGGCTCCTCTGGGCGCCCAAGTGTTACATATCCACAAAGGTAGGGTGTCATGTTCTAGATGTGCAGCCATGTTCTTCTCAGATGGAGCAGGGCCCTTCTCCAAAGGATGTGGGTTGTATGCCTTCAATGATATTTATTGCAAATGCATCTTAAATTTGTCTCTTAAGTGATTTCTTGCAGTGGAAGACTGGGCATGGTGGTTCCCCAGGAGCGACTAAGAACAGGAATGTGGATGGAAACTGGTTGGTCAACAGAGTGAGTCAATAACTGCTTGCCTGGCCTCTTCTACTTTTAGGGCAGTAGTTCCCAGCCTTCCTAATGCTGCCACTCTTTAATATAGTTCATCATGTGGTGGTGACGCCCAACTTCCAAATTATTTTCATTGCTCCTTCATCACTCTCATTTTGCTACTGTTATGAATCAGGCAACCCCTGTGAAAGGGTTGTGAAATGATGACAAAAAGCCATGGCTTTTTTT
>PVJH01035685.1:0-19439 GCA_004026705.1 Nesogale talazaci
CTGCTCTAGAGGAGGCTTTGAGTAGCTGCAATGCCCGTGAGGTCACCCAGATAGCTGCTGGGAACACTAAGACCGCATTCCGAATCTCTCTGCCTGGGATAGGTTGATTGAGTGTATTGAGGCGCCATTTTGGCATCATGGACATATGGAAGGTTTTTTTTTTTTTTTGAGGGGGTTGGAATCAAACTTTTTTGGCAGCAGTAAAACACAGTAAATCAGTAAACGCGTTCACTGCTAACATTCAAGCTGCTGCTTCTTTTAACGTGTGAATAGATGCCCTTGGCCTACTTCCTTACCTTCTCTTCCTCACCTGGGTTCCATTCTTGGCACTTCTAGCCATCCCTGGGACGGACGACCTCCCACCCATCCTATCCCCTCCTCTCCCTTCCTCTTCACCAGTGTCTTTCGACCTCACTAAGGATGCTGCCGCTTACAATCGAATGACTTACCTCGCTCAGGTGGAACTTCGGCGGGGGGGGGGGGGGGGGCTGAGGACACTAAGAGAATTTCACATCTTTATGTGTATGTTAGAGTGTTTGGTATTTTCTGCTGCCGCCCAAACAAAACAAAGCAAAGCAAAACAAAACAAAATCCACTCAATTATAATTTTATACTTTATGTGTCAAGATGTTCATGTGTCAAAATGGCCTCCTTCGAGTGCTGTTCTGACATCTAACTGGGCAAATATTTGTCAAAGAGGAATCAAGAACCACACGGGGAGGTGCCTAAGATGACTCGGGGGATACTTTGTGATGCTGTCATCACCAGGTGTAGACCCTTGGAACATTGCTGGTCTAGGCGGCACCGTCTGCGTTAAACTACAGAGAAAATAAACACAATGGATTTAGTTGTTTCCCACCCCCTGTCCCCAGGCTGTCTCTTCAATTTTAAGGGATTTTCTGTATTCTGCGATAAGGACCTTTCTTATTATCTGATTTCTCTGTCAAAGTATTCTTTCTGTGTGGAAATCAAGGAGAGAGCAGATGGCACTGTGACATGCCCATGGATAGTCACCTCACAGTACACCTCTTCCTCGCTCCGTAAGATCTTGGAGACAAGGACTTAAGAGACTCCATCTTTTTTGACCTTCTCTTAGGAAATGGATGCCACTTCACCTGGACTCCTCTCTCAGCATGGGGGTAAATTCCAGCTGGTGAATGCAGAGCCTTGATCTTTGCTCTGAGTAGCCAGCAGCGTCGATGTTGGCAGGAGACTTGTGTGGGTACCTGGGGAGGCTGGTGGAATGGAAGTGGAGCTCTCCTCTTGCCTTCACTTTTCCTGGGGGGCATTTTCTTCTCTGCGATGAAAGGCAGGCAGGCAGACTTGTGTGGTCTCAATCTCAGAATGGCAGTGTTACAGGGCAGCCGGCCGAAGGCGAGGGCACAGGAGAAACCAGAGTGGACTCTGCTCACAGCCCACAGAAGAGGTGGGAAGTAACCTAAGAAGGAGAGGGAGGAGTGAGCGCTACGACTTGCCCACTGTCAGCGTGAGCTGAGGGGTGTGGAGCAGCCAGGTGTGAAGACCTGGATGGAGGTGCGGAGACCACATCTCTGGTGCAGACACTTGTTTGTTTAGACAAACAGGAAAAAACTTCCCAGGTGATTCTGGGAGATACTCAAGTTGGAGGACCGAGCGTCTCCAGTGTGAGAACAACAGCTTTAGGCTCCAAGAGGCAACACTGTAAAGAAAAGCCGCTTTCTAAGGACTGCAGTATCTGGTCTCCTTCATTTTCCCAGGAGTCTCGCGTCTTCGGGGCATCTGATTGGTGCTCACTCCACTGTATCTGCTGGCTGTGCCTGGTCCCCTGATGGTCAGCTTCCCCAAACCCTAGTCTTTTGCCTTGACATCTCAGCTATGGAAGTCATTAAGTATTGAACTTGAGGGTCAGTTTCTGCAGAAATTCCCGTCTTCTGTGAGGAAGCCGGTGCAAAGACCATCAAGGCAGCAAGGTTTCTAATGGCGCAAAGTGGAGACGACTCAGCGTCCCTCCGCCGGGCCATGGATCCATCCATCAAGGACCCACAGAGGCACAGGGTGGGATTCTGTACAGCGCGGAAAGCCAACAAATCACACCCTGCAGCACCACCACATTGCATTCAATGTGTACTGTTGCATAGCCACTATTTAAAATTTATTTTAAAAATTATGAAAACACACAGTACATAGATCCTGTGTACTGTTTCAGGGTATCTATGTTGTTGATGGTTGTTATAAATTGGGTTATCCACTGCCTCATAGACCTGTGACCCTTGGACAATGCATAAGGATGAGAGAGTTGATGTGTTTGACTCATGGAGGTGGTGGTGTAGGTGGTGGTGACAGTGGTGGAAATATTGGTGGTGGTGATGGTGGAGGTGGTGGTGGTTCTGTAGGTGGTGGTGATCATCTTGTAGTTAAGAATGGACACCAGGAGCTCTTTCCCCCCAATCTTGGTGCTTGGCTGGTTCTCTTTTTTTAGACCTCAGCATAGACACAGCTTTCTTCGGGATGCCTCCTGAATTCTCAACAGCCCATTCCTTCCCATTCACATCTTTGCTTGGTCTTCCTTCACTCAGCAACTATCTCCGGGCACCACAGTCAGCCAGGTCCCACTGGGCCTGGGGATGGGGATAGTAGGTAGACAGCACAACACAGAACCAACACGGCGCCTTCTGTCACAGAGCACTCCATCCCACAGAGAGGAGGTGGCCATCTTCCAGGCAACAGTATGTCAGTGATCAGAACACCAGCCAGGAAGCAGGCAGGGCTGTGATGGGAGACCACATCTGCTCAGAGGGCCGGGAAACCATCCTGAACTGAGCGGCGTTCAAATTCACAGCTGTTCCTGATAAAGACTGCACTCAATGCTTTTAGGCAAATACTCAGGGGCAGGACGCTCACACTTTTTCAGCGTGCGAGCGACTTATAAAATGATCAAGTCAAAACGGTCTCCCAACTACCAAAATGCAAAGCACATCCTTTTATTTATTTACTTATTATATTTATTCATAACTGCAATGAGGATTCTTCAGATGTACAATGTGTGTCTATGTACCTTTCATAGTCGCCTGCGTCCATATTGCACAACACAACACAATGAACTATGTACATTTTTTGTCATGACCTGAGTTGACTCTGATGACTTGCACTGAATGGAATGAGCCAGGGATGCATGGTCTGGACAGTAGCTGCTGACAGCCAGCCTCAAGCACACTTCCACATGATCATCAGTCATGGTAGAACGGTTCTTGAACTTAATGGTTTTAATGTGGGAGAAGGCTGACTCACATAAGTAAGCAGAGCCGAATAATGCAGTCAAAGAGGTAGCACGTTTTCTCATGTTTGGGTACTTTCCCGCTGCGAGTAAGTTCCAGAACTGTTCATGCACTCTGGACTTCAGCTCAATGCCTGCTTGTAGTGTCAAAATCTCATCCAGAAGGGTTCAGGTGAAACAGTGTCACAATTTTTAATGCAAGTGAATGAACATCAGCATCTTCCTGAAAAGAATAGCACATGAATGTAGCGACTGGCTTGAGCAAAGAAAGGTCTTAAAAGTGTTTGACTTAGCTTGTTAGTTTTGCTGCACACAGTGCACGCAATTGTTTGCATGTGCGCTTGACACCTATGGTTGCATCTGATTGGCTGTGTTGTGTACCAATTAAGTGACAGGATTTTAATGCCGTGTGATCTACCCACACTACATGTGTGATCAACTAGTAGATCACAATGGATGTGTTGAACATCCTTGCGCTGGGGCACGTGAGTCTTTTGGAGAGCTGTATTGCAGATATGTGAATTTTGTAGAAGGGGTCAGCATGCATGGTAGGCAGACTTTATCCCCCTCTTCTCTGTTAGCGTGCTTTTTGATCTGCATTGGTGTAAATCAGGCTGCCCTGGGTTGCTTAAAAATATCAATCATCCACACACACACACCCATTCACATTCCTACACATACCCTGCATCAGAGGTTCTGAGGGTGGAGCCCAGAGGGTCTGTGTCCCGGGAGGCACATCCAGGGATAACCTCAAAGAGTGTAGGTCTTTTTTTTTCTGGATGATTCTTACTTAGTCTCTCACACAGTTACTCTTACAGTGCAAATGGTCCGCTTCTCTTCCCCCTTTCCCCCAATATGGGATAGAGTCTTGCTGAAAGACTTCTTTACATTCCCATACCTGTGAGGTCCAAACCCAGCCAGTTTGGAAAACGAAGAGTTTCCTTAGTTATGTGAGTTAGATCTTTTCCTGTGTAGGGTGGGTTCTAAATCTAATCACTTCTGCGTTATACAAAGAGCAGCGTAGACACAGAGATCCTTACACTCCTGGGGAAAGGCAGACATCCTACGTATGAATTGTCTACAAGCCAGGGAACCAAGGAACACCCAGTTGAACCCCCAATTTGTTTCTCTCGCCTCTGGCACTGTGGGGAAATTGGATTTTTGCTCTTTACAGGTACCCACTTGTGGCATTTCTGTTACAGGAAACCTAGGAAATGAAGACAGCTACCTTTCAGGTTAAGGAACTAGATCCATTTTTTTTTTTTTAGAGAAAAACAAGATAGACTGTGTTTTTATTTATTTTTTCCCCCTAGCATGGAACGATGGACCCCTTCCCTGTCTCTTTTCCCTCATAACCCTCATCCTTTCTCAGTATCTCTGGGGTATAATCCTTCATGGATGGAAGAGTGGATGGAGAGAGTCAGAATGGGAGCCACAGCCTCAGCCACAGCCACAGTCTGCAGCCACAGCTGCAGACGCCACTGGGACAGAGGCTTCCGGGCTTGGACCGCACAGGCCTGAGATTGTAAGCAGGTTTCTGGCACATCCATGTACTCTTATTATGAAAGGGCTTGGATGAAGCAGGAGGTCCTGGTGGTACAAGCAGTTGACATGCTGGGGTGCTGATGGACAGCGTGGAGATCTGAGTCTACCCAGAGGTGTCTCAGAAGACAGAGCTGGTGATCTGCTCCTGAAATAGCAGCCATTGGCAAGTGAAGAAACACAGCTCTCCACTGACACACAGGAGGTCGCCGGGAGTCAGGACTGGTTTTCTGCCTGCCAGGAAGTGGTGGTTTGTCAAAGGAGATTGAAAGGAGAATTCCGATAAAAGGTTGTGCTGTGGCAATTGCTGTTGCATCCAATTCAACTCATGACCAAATTATCCATGACAGAATGAAACTTCCCTAGGTCCTGGGCCAGTTTATTAATTTGGTTCAGTCCCTTGCTGGGGGTGTTGTGTATTTCGAGTGTCTTCCAACCTTGGAGGGTCATCTCTATTGAAGAGACTCGATTGCCAAACAAGGGAAAAATCGCAGTGAGCTAACGCCCACTCCAATGAACACAACCACCACCATCAAAAAAGGGAAACAAATAAACAACCACAAGTGTTTGGAAGGAGAACACGACTGGAGGTATAATCAAGATGTAAAAGCGGCCACCTAGCTGAGAAGCAACAAAGGGAAGAAGCACATCAGCCTGTGTGATCGTGAGGTGTCCATGGGTCAAGCATCAATGACTCAGAAAAAATATTAATGTGAGTGAGGGGGCTGGTGGAGTGGAGGCTCCATGCCCATCTGTAGACAATTGAACATCCCCTCACACAAGGAAGAAACCTGTCAGTCAGGGTGCAGTACAGCCCTGAGAAGCATACAACCTTTCTCTAGTTCTTTAATGCTTCTTCCTCCCCACTTGCCCTCCTGCCCTCCCACTATCTTGACTTCAATTCTACCTTACAAATCCAGCTAGATCAGAGTATGTACACTGGTACAGAAAAGAGTTCACAACACAGGGAATCCAGGGCAGATAAATCCCTCAAGACAAATAATGAGAGTTAGTGATACCAGGAGGGGAAGGGGAAGGTGGATGGCGAAAGGGGAACCAATTCCAATGATCTACATATAACCCCCTCCTAGGAGGACAGACAACAGAAAAGAGGGTGAAGGGAGACAGCAGTTGGTGTAAGATGTGAAAACATGTTTATGTAATACATAAACATATATATATGTGTATATATATATATATTAAGAGTTCATGGGAGAGTGAGGGTGGGAAGGGGGGTGGGTGGGATGAACTGACACCAAACACTCAAGCAGAAAAAAATATTTTGCAAAGGATGGCACCATATGTACAAATGTGTTTGACTTTTGTGGATGAATGTATGGATTGTGATAAGAGCTGTAAGAGTCCCCAATGAAATGATTTCAAAAGAAAAGAAAAACCTATAAGGGAGGACTAGCTGCCACCTCATTCTGCATGAGTCAGCCTCATTTTTATTCCATCTATCCCTTTTGATGTTAGAAAATGAGATCCATGGTTTATTATTTATTTATCAACTGCATCAAGAACTCCCTCTACCTTCTGCTGGGATCCATGGGGTTTTCATTGGCTAGTTTTCGGAAGTAGATCCCCAGGCCTGTCTTCTGATTCTTTCCCTCTGCATCCTGGGCAACCCTGCTGCTATCAGAAATTCTCCCGGCCTGGCTTCCAGTATCCCAGAAATCCCAAAGCCACCGTAGCCCTGCACACCAACTCTTTTCTTTCTCACTGCCTGGGAGTCAGTGAGAATTCTTAGAGACCCTATAGCACTGAGTTTCTGAGACTGTGGCTCTTCACGGGAGTAGAAAGGCCCATTGTTTTTCCGAGGAGTAGTGGGTAGCTTTGAACGGCTGACCTTGCAGTTAGCAGTCTGCCAGGTAACCACTAGGGCACCATTGACTGTAGTGGTGTTCTAAATCAACAGAGCCTGCAAAAAGTGCTGAAATGAATTGCGTGCCCTCCCCCCCCCCCCCCCCCCCCCCCCCCCCCCCCCGGCCCCAAAGGCACAATCGTAAAACCCAGAACGTAGTGACATGACCTTATTTGGTAAAAGGGCATTTGTAGATGTAACTAAATGAAGAAATGTCCAGATGAGATCATCCCGCGTCCATTGAGGGAGCCCTAAAGCCCAATCAAGGGTCCTGACAAAAGGCACGCAAAACGAAGACACGGCCCTGCGGAGACAGAGGCCGAGGGTGGGGCGTGGTGCTACTACGAGCCCAGGACACACTGGAACCCCCATGCGTTGGGAGAGGCGAGACATGATTCTGCCTGCGTGTCTTTGAAAGGACGGTCCCGGTGGTGGACTAGTGGCCTCTGGGGTGAACGTGGGTTCTGTTGAGTCACCAAGGGTGCGCGCCTGGGTTACAGCGGGCCTTGGGACACGGACACGGGCTCTGCTGCTGGTTCGCTGATTTACGCACCGCGTTCCCACCTCCCGGCTGAAGCCTATAAAAAGCGTTCTGTCAAAACAACATGAGGCATCACAGATGCAAACCTTCAAATCTTTGTGAGCTTGTGAGCCACTGCGTAAATCTCAGAGTGACTGTGGATGAGCCGTCCCCGCACGAGAAGGAGCTAGACCGTAATCCACGGTCCTCAAGGAGAGAGGAGGGTTCAGCGACTTCCCCTCTCCTCCCCCATCTCTGCTAAGCTGGGCTGCCCCGGTTGACCTGCAGAAGGCCGACCTAGAAGGCAGACACAAGGCTAGACATGGCTCCCCCAAGCATCTCCCATTCTCTCATTGAATGAACCTGCTATGAGATGCCACTGAGTTGGATGTGCTCCTAGCGGTCCAGTGTCCACACAGTGAACCACAGCAGGGTCCCCGCCCCATCCTCACCAGGATCTGTTGTGTTTGAGCCTGTTGTTGCCACCGCTGCTGCCGTGCGGGTCCCTTCTGAGGGGCCTGCCTCTCTTTCCCTGCCCTTCTACTTTACTAAGCAGCTTGTCCTTTTCCAGGGACCGGGCTCTCCTGATCACGTGTCCAGAATACTTGAAAAGCAATCTCACCACCTTCCCCAGGGGCAGCTAGGACATGCATGACTCCTTTTCTTCATGAGGAAACTTAGGAGGGTCTGAGAAGGGATGGCGGGGGGGGGGGTCCCCACCACATGAGGAGCTGCGTGAAAGGGTGGCCGCATTTGGAAGGTTGAGAAGCACCGATTTAGAGAAGGGCAAAAAGGGAAATGACGAAATAAACAAAATGGTCATAGGAGGACAAGGGTCATCTTTCCTCTGCGATATTGTGGGATCGTCAGTCTGGCCTATCTCCTGGCTCTTGATTAATTGTTGCAGGAAAGGGATACTTTCTGATGAGACACGTAGACATAACTTCGGGGCATTGTTTTGCTCTGTCTGACTGGCCAGGCGGTTCTGACTCATTCTGGCCCTGCGTGCAGAAATGGACAAGCTGCTCGGTCCTGCACCATCTTCACAGCCCGTGGTGACGTTTCAGTCGATTGTTGTGGCCCCTGTGTCCAGTCCTTCCATGGGGGGGCGGGAGGACTTCCTCCTTCTCACGGGCCCTCTACTTGATCTGGACTCTCCTGAGGACATGTCTAAAGAATGTGAGGCCAAGACTCAGCATCCTGGCTTCTCTGGAGATGGCTGGCTACCCTTCTTCCAGTGCAGATGAGTTTGTTCTTTTGGCTATCCAGTTCTCTTCTTCCACAGTGCAATTCTAACGCACCAATGCTTGTCTTGTCTTCTTTCTTCATTGTGCCATGCATGTGAGGCGACTGAGCGCGCCACAGCTTGGGGCAGCACGTCAGAGTCCTCCGCGTGACATCCTCGCTATCCAACAGGTCACAGAAGTCTTGTGCAGCTCCTTTGTCCCAGGCCACACGTTGCTTGATTTCTTCTTTATTAATCATGTTATCGTGTGTGTGTGTGTGTGTGTGTGTGTGTCTTGTGGAGCTTTTTACAATTCGTAATTCGATTGGATCAAGCACATTTGTCCATATGTTGCCATCTCCGTTCCCCAAACATTTTCTTTCCACTTGAGCCCTTGGTATCAACTCCTCTTTCCTCACCCCCTACTCCCCGTGGGTTGACTAGAGAAACAAATTTAAGGACACTCATATGTGTATAAGAAGGAACTTTATATTAAAGAGCATCTGTATATTGAGAAAACATCCAGCCCAGTCCAGATCAAGTCCTTAAGTCTGATATTCGCCCATATGTCCAATACTAGTCCATAAATTCTTCTTCTGACTCACCCAGCACATGTTGCAAGGATGCTGAATGCAAGAAGAACACAAGTCAGTGGTGGTGGAAGCATTTCAGCCCTGGTGTGGGTCTCCATGTGGCTCCTCCAGCTCCAGTCTGACTGTCATCAGTGTGGCCCCAAGTGTCTTGTCAACTGGAAAATGTCAAGCAGAGAGAGTGTGTGCCTTGCCTCCAGGGAAGAAGACACCCAGATTCCTCAGGAGAGGACCATGTCCACAAGGAGGCAATAATCAGGCTTTTACCTGATTGACAGGCTAACTTCTAGCCCTTCACTCAAGTTGACAGGAGACTATATAACTGCTACACCTCCCACTCCCCATGCTGTGAATCCTTGAGCAATTATTATTGTTATTTCATATCTTACATTGTCTTTTGTCTCCCTCCACCCACATTTCTATTATTCACTCCCCTGGGGGGGGGGTGTCGAGAGTTATATATCCAACCTTGGGATCCGTTCCCCCTTTCTCCCTGCTTCCCCTACTTTTTCCCTACTCTCATGGTATTGCTACTCTCACTATTGTTCCTGGGGGCTTTATCTGTCCTGGATTCCATGTGTCAAGAGCTCTTATCTGTGCCAGTGTACATGCTCTGGTCTAACTGGATTTGTAAGGTAGAACTGGGTCATGATAGTGGGGGGTGGGCGCAGGGAGGAGGAAGCATTCAAGAAATGAAGAATGTTGTATGTTTTATTGGTGCTATACTGTATCCTGGCTGAATCATCCTCTTCCCTTCCTTGTGACCCCTCTGTGAGAGGATATCCGATTGTCCACAGAAGGGCTTTGGATTTCCCCTCTAACCCTCCTCATTTACATAGATATAATTGCTTGTTATGGATCTTTTGAGACCTGATACTTGATCCTGTTGACACCCCTTAATCTCATAGGCTGGAGTGCTTCTTTCCTGTAGGCTTTGTTGCTTCTCTGCTGGTTGACCGTTTGTTTAACTTCAAGACTTTAAGATTCCAGACACTTAACTCTTTGATAGCTGGCACCATCTGATCTCTTCACCACATATGCTTATGCACCCACTTTTCTTCAGTGATTGTGTTGGGAAGGTGAGTACCAGAGTGGCAGGTTATTTGAACAAATTGTTCTTGTGTTTAGGGAGGCCTTGAGTAGTGCCCAATACCCGTCTGCTATCTTAATACTTAACATATAAATATATGTACATTGGTCTATACCCATATTATTATAAATGGACATATTTGCATATACACATGCCTATGTCTATAACTCTATAAATAGTTTTTACCTCCTGGCTCTTTCTTCCATCTTCCTCCTGTCCCACTATCATGCTCTCCTTCCATTGGCTCTCAGTAATTTCTCTTGGATACATTGTACTTGATCAGTCTCCACCAGGCATTCTACACTCTCCATGTCATGAATTTTAGATCTCTTGTTGTTCCCTTGTCCCTGGGATTGTTGGCTCCTCCCCTCTCCTCCCCCCCTCCCCCCTGCCGTCCTCCAGAACCATTGGTCGAGTTATTTTCTCCTTGGGATTGTTTATCCTGCCTATCTTACCTAGATAGGCATAGAAGAAGGAAAAGAAAGGTGGGGACCCTGTACATAAGTCCAGGTATGTCTGCTGACCCTTAGGCATGGTTTTCGATCTGGTCTGATGAGGTGCCACGCCTTGCTCTCATCCTGCCTCCCCCCACCACCCTGAGGCAGAAGTCTATTTTCTGGATTTCTCTGGGAAGTTGTTACTTTGCTCCCCTTGCTGCTCTGTTGTATTCCATTCAAGTTTTGTCCTTCTGTGGGTGGGGCAGATCGTGTTGCCAGTGCTGTCCCTCATAGCATTTTGGGTCAATGAGGGGACCGCTGTCTTGTCTCGTGGTGGGGAAGATGCTATTTGATTTCTTGACAACTGTTTTCCATGAGCCTTGATGGTGGATCCAAGCAAAACGGAATCCCTGACAACTTTGCTCTCTTCCCCACTTATAATAATATTTTATTGGATATAAAAATACTGAGTTGTAATCCACACTGAAGGAAGTCCTTGATTTTCATCAGCAAGGGCTTCAAATCCTCCTCATTTTCAGCAAGCAAGGTTTTAATCAGCTTTCTTCCAATTCTGTTGCAGCAATCTTTTTCCAATTGTCCAGCTTCTCAGATTACTCAGTCAGCATGCAGATATGACAAGTATGGTGATAAGATAAAAAGCGACCCAGATCTTTCCTGATTTAAAACCATGTAGTGTCCCTTGTTCCGAGGGAGCATAAAGTGTTTGGGCTTTTTGTATAGGTTTTCATGAGCACAACCAAATGTTCTGTAATTCTCATTATTCTCAATGTTAGTCTAAGCCTGTCATCATCCTCACAGTCTAGTGCTTTGCCTAGTCCATAAAAGACAGATAAACGTCTTTCTGGTATTTTCTGCTTTCAGCCAAGACCCATCTGACAGCAACAATGCTATCCTTTGTGTTTTGCGACCTCTCCTGAATCTGGCTTGAATTTATTTCTAGCAGCTCCCTATCAATGTACTGTTACAACGTTGGTTACGTTATCTTTAGGGAACTTTCACTTTCATGTGATAGCAATGATCATTGTTCAATCATTTTTGTATTCTCTTAGGTCACCTTTCTTTGGACTGGTTACAAATATGGATCTCTTTCAGCTAGTTCATTGAATTTCTTGACATCAGTATGTATTCCTAATGCTTCACCAGCTGGTTAGAATATTTTAATTGGTACTATGTCACTTTGGTGGGGAGCTTTGACCTCATACCTCTCTCTCTGAAACATTTTTGCTGTGCTTAAGTAAACCAAACGTGTTTCCTTTGTTGTATAAGATCTGATAGAATTGGAAAATAGGTAAGAAAACAAAATCAATACAATTTTTGGTTCGACCAAGAGATTGTATCTCGCACCATTTTGTTTTCATTTGAAAGTGTTGAGTGTGTTGTGAGTGAAATTGTACAGAACTGGTTGGGTGTCTAGTCAGCATTCCCTACGTATTTTGTCTTGTGCCATCAGTGGCTGTCCTCACAATACAAACAGCAGACTTCCCCTTTCCGTCCTGTGTCTACAGTTTCACTCATCCTGCTTTCCCATCTAGTTCTGCTTTCTGCACTTTGTCCCGAGGCAAAAGCTATGCTTTTGATCTCCTTTGGTCAATTGTTCTAAGGAGTGCCACCTCCCTCCTGTGACTGATTGCAGCTCATCCTTTAGGCCTATCTATTGTTTAACTGAAAGCTGAGTGGGGGGTGGGGGGGTAGGTGAGCTCAATTTTAAGCCTACAGGGTGATTAAGGATCATATTCTCTGGGTTATACCAGTAACAGCTTTTTTCGGGTTTTGAGTTTTGGTCCACATTTTTTTCTTCTACTCTACCCCAAACCTCCTATTCCTATCATCCCTTTCCAGAGTAGTCAGCCATGGTTGCCGGGCACTATCTAGTTCTGGTCTGCTGGTCATAGAGGCTACGGTTTGTGTGATCCATTAATCCTTTGGGCTGATTTTTTCCCCCATGGATTTAAATTTTTTTTCTCTGCTCTTCTGTGCTCTGGTTGAGGAAGAGGTGTGCATGTGGCTGCTCTTCGACTTTGTTGACCCCATTTGTTACCCACCAAGGCAGGAAGTGTAAGAGCCTCTGAGGGTGATGTTCTATATCAATTGATCCTGATGTTCTCCTGACAGGGGTCCTGGACCCCTGGTCCAGGGTGGCTTTTCTTCAAGGTATTCGGTTATGCCTAGGATATTGATGTCTCCTCTGCTCTGTTTGTTCCATGTTCAGACAAGTACATGTGTAAAAATATCATCTTCCAAACCTATCCATGGGTTGTAAGTGTAGTCCTTTTTGCCTGCCCACACCCATTCATCTTGCTGTGCACCTGTGAATCTCCTTGCAGACTAGGGTTAATGCAGGCTCGAGTCAACAGCAGTATTTACCTTGCTGTCTGCCATGCTTGTGCACCTCCTGCACTTTTCTTTTCCTTAAGGGGTTGGTGCTAGTCCCTCCCACATTGTATGCTCACTCAGAATACTGTGTATTCTTTAGCTGAGGAGTCCAGGTGCCACGGCAAGGTAAGTGTTAGGCTGCAAACAGCAAGATAAGGCTATCCACTTCCATCAAGATGGACAGTCTTGCTGAGCCCTGGTGGTGTAGTGGTTGTGTGAAGGACTGTGGCCCACAGGGTTGGTGGTTCAAATCTAGCAGTAGCTTTCCAGGAGCAAGACTGGACTTCCTACTCCCACCAGGGCAGTGATGCCACACACACACAAACACACACACACACACAAAGATGGACAGTCTTGGACACATGCTGGAGTTGTTTTAGTTGGTCCTATGGGGCTGCTGTGAGTCAGAATCAATTTAGTAGCAATGGGTTTAGTTTGACATTGGTGTGATTTGGTTGGTGATTTTCCTCCTCCTGCTCTCATTTCAGGGAGCTATCAATATCCCACGCCACCCCCTTTGAAGATCTTCTCTGGTTTCTTTCTTATAACGGGCCCATACACTATTTGTCCTTTTTCTGACTTATCTATTTCTCTCAGCATTATATCCTCTTAGGTCATCCAGGTTACAAGGTAGCTTTTGGATTCTTTGTTATTGTTTAATGTACTGTCTACTCTTGCGTATATGTCCCATAGATTGCTTATCCACTTATTCATTGACAGACATGTGGGTTGCTTCTGTCTCTTTGGTATTGAGAATAATCCTGAAAGGATCTGGTGTCCTTTTTCATGATACAAACCTAGTAGAACAGTTGCTGGCTCATATGGTGCTTCTCATTCCAACTTTTTTTTAAGGAGGTGCCATACATTTTCCACAGGGGTTGCACCACTGTGCAGCCCCACCAGCAGCAAATGGGCCCTCCAGTCTCCCCACACCCTCATCGACATGAGCTGTTTTCTGTCTACTGAAATTGACTGCCATTGCTGGAGGGAGGGGATAGCACACTTTGTTTAGATTTGCATCTGTCTAATGGCTAATGGTCACAAACTTTTCTACTTCTGCTTGTTGGCCACTGAGTTACAAAGTTTGCTTGTCTTCATGCTCTCTACCCAGTTTTAAATAAGATTCCCCCTCCCCCCAACAATCAAATTTAAAGGAGAAAAAGCAAGAGACAATCATGTCAAAAGACACCACAGGATGCAATCAGTAAACTCTAGATGCAGGAACTCTTCAGAACAAATGTCTGATTCCTTCTTCTTCAACAACAAACAGCATGTACAACAATAACAGGCATGGGGAAAAGTGAAGAGGAAGCTATCATTTAAAAGACACAAGATGTTTTAAAAAAAACAAGTAATTGTGATGTTGGGCCTTAGTAGGATACTAAATCAAGCAAACAAGCTACTCAACAAAAAGGCAATATCATTTTGAGCCATCCTGGTAGCAAAGAGACTCTTTAGTCTTAGATTGTGGGCGCTAATTTCACTTCCCACAGAAAAGAAGCAGGGTGAAAAAAGAAAAGAAAAGAAAAGAAAAGAAGCAGGGTTCCTTGGGTATCAAGGAAGGTATCAAAGACCACTGGCATCCTTTTACAAAGGATCCATGTTCATTTGGCTAAAATATCAATAAGAATAACAGGTGTGGCAGTTTTAATATGCTTAAGCTCATGAATTTATGATAAAACTGCTTAAAGCTATCCTTGGGAGGTGATAAGGAACCAGCTCATTATTTGGAAGCTGGTAAACCAAGGGAAAGAACGGGGTGTTTATCCTGCCCTTCTGATGCGGACTGTACAGGAGAGCCAGGAGCTGTGGTAGCACAGTGGGGTACACATTGAGGTGCCAACTACTACAGGGCCAGCTACTCCAACCCACCCACCAGCTGCTCTGCAGGAGAGAGCTGAGGCTGTCTACTCCCGTGAAGACGGACAGTCTTGGAAGGACACAGACGGGCGGTTGTATTCTGTCCTCTAGGGTCACTATGAATGAAAGTGGACGCGTTGGCAGTGAGCTTGGTTTGGCTTCAATAGGGTAGCCACGTTCCAGAAGAGGAAAGGTCCTCTTCTAGCAGTACTGCAACAAATAATTGAAGGCGAGGTGTAATCATTTTATATCCACTAATGAGTTGCCCTAGACATTGAACACCAAAAAAAACCTGCGACCCCTAGATACGGTGCACGTCTCAATGGACAAAGTTAACACTCTTGATGGCAGAATCTAAGGAGGTCTGGTGGTATAGTGGGCTACAGACCGTACTGCTCCCTCCAACGTCAGCAGTTCGAAAGCTGCTTCCCAGGAGAAAGGTGGGGCTGCCTGCCTCTGCCTCGGTGAAGATGAAATGTCTTGGAAACCCAAAGGGACACTTGTACTCTGTCCTATAGGGTTGCCCTAAATTGGAATTGACTTGATGGCAGTGAGTTTGGTTTGGCTTTGGAGTGGCAAAGTTCTGACCATAAATGAAAACAAAACAAAACTCAAAAGTCCCATCACACCTGAATTTGATTAAACGATGAGTCAACTACCATATTTTTCAGCCCATAAGATGCACCTTTTCCCCAAGGGGGGGGGCGGGAAATGAGGGTGCATCTTATGATCCAATGGTGTGACACCCCAGAATATTTTAGTATACTGGTCCTATTTGATTCAGAATATATTTTTCTTGTTTTCCTGCCCTAAAAACTGGGTGTGTCTTATGATCCTAAAATACAATATCACTTTATTGGTAATCCAGAGGACAGGGAAACAAGTCAAACTATATCATGACAAGGCAGTCGTCAAAATTTAGATTGTGGGAATTTATATGGGATAAACAATCGCGTATCGGGCTGAGCCTCGGTGGCATAAGTGGTTGAGTGCAGGCCTGGAACCCCCGGGCTTGGCGGTTCAAATTCAGTAGCAGCTTTCAGGAGTGGCACTGGGTAGCGACCACGACCACCAGAGGCAGTGATGCCAACCCCTCCCCCCCCCAAAAAAAAGCAATCTAGTATCTTTAATGAATGCATTACAAGAAGAGAAAATGAATAAGGAACCTGTCTATGTTGACCTATTTTAAAGTTGTTTTACAAACAATCATATTGTTGTGAAGAGAGGGTCAGAGTGGAGACCCAAAACTCATCTGTAGATAATTGGACATCCCCTCCCAGAAGGGATGACTCATCCAGGGTGCAGGATAACTCCAATGAAACACACAACATTCATATAGTTCTTCAATACTTCCTCCCCCACTATAATGGCCCCAGTTAGATCCTCAAAATCCCACTAGACTGATGTAATACATTGGTACAGATAAGAGCTTTTGATACACAGAATCCAGGGTAGATAACCCCCTTAGAAACAGTAATGGGAGTAACGATTCCATGGGGGTATTGGATAGAAATGGTGCATGCATAGCCCCTCTCAAGGGGGACACATAACAGAACTGTGTGTAAAGGGATGCAGCAGATGGTGTGGTGTAAGATATGAAAAAAAATATTCAGGGTTCACGAGGGTGGTAGGGTGGGGAATGAAGGAATAAAGAGGAGCTGGTATCTAAAGGCTCAAGTCGAAAGAAAATGTTTTGAAAGTGATGATGGCATACAAGTTCGCTTAATATCATTGATTTTTGGAAGAGCCCCCAATAAATGACCTATTAAAAATAAAATAAACTTGCCTTAGTTTTTAAATACTTTTGACTTTCTTTTTAACTGATGTTCTCCATTTTATTTTGTT
Organism: Nesogale talazaci; assembly: GCA_004026705.1. NCBI lineage: Eukaryota > Metazoa > Chordata > Mammalia > Afrosoricida > Tenrecidae > Nesogale > Nesogale talazaci. The sequence goes on from PVJH01035685.1 coordinate 16,621, forward strand.
ATTATTGCTGTTTGGTTCTTTGGTATATGGAATCCAGGATAGGTAAATCTATAGAGATAGTAACTGGATTGATGTTTTTATTTGGGGGGGGGTATGGGGAAGCGAGGGGGGAGGAAATGAGCCAATAACAAGGAGTACAAGAAAAAAATTCTACCAATTTTTCTTGATAAGATTGAACTATTGAGTTGTAGGATATATGGATCATATGCCAGTAAAACTGCTTTTTTAAAAAAAGGACATCAGACACTCATAATGCTTGGAGATCATTTGTATTCCAAGTTTTAGACAAAAAATATCCTAATTAAAACCCAAACAAAACAACCTGTGAAAACACATCTGACCTGTATAAGACAAGGAAATTAGAATGCTATTTAGGGAATTTATTTTTACAAGTAATGCTGACATTGTGGTCATATTAGAACCTTCGTCGTATATGAATATCTATAAGAATATTGTCAGAAATGAAAGGGTTCTTCATATTTGTTTCAAAAGCAGAAAATCAGAGGATGTTGACAAGGTGAGATAGGAGGCAGGACGTGTGTGCAGTTGGTTAGTGGTGGCTGGTGCCAGATGAAGGCTACCTAACTTTTTGTCTTTATCCGTTTGTGTTCCAAATTCTCTGAAATACAAAATTGTAAAGAAGAGAGGGAATTCTATGGACACTGACTTGATTTTTAACTGTATCAGGGAGCCCTTGTCATTTTAAAAGTAGGAGCATACTAATTTGGAGGCAGACGTTGAATAAGATGAAGTGTCTTCTGGGATCTGGTTCATAATCACTGGGGTGGCAGTGGAAATGGATGGGGATGAAAACATTAAATAAACATGGCCATTATTGCTCACGTTTGAATAGCTTCTAAATGAAAGGTAATCAAAGATAGGCAGGGCTACAGCAATAAGAACAGGACAGCACAGAATAATTCATGGGAGAATGCCTTTCTTTCATGACCAACCTGATTGAGACCCAAATGCACATCTCTATGAGTAGTATATTTCATGCCAAAGGTTTTGGCCATCAAAAAAAGAAAACGTGCACGGAAAGTGACTTAAAGTGAAATGAACGGACTATAAATCTGGTGCAATGTAATAGTTTTCTTTGTAGCTAACCTGTCATAAAACCAGAAATGTCGCAGCCCCATTCTTTGTTCTCTATGTCATCTGAAGGTCAGTAGTGCCATTGTGTGCCAGGAGCCAAAGAAAAGATGGTCTCCTGTTTTTCACATAAACCGCATATTTCGTTGGTTTCCAAGGGTAAGCTGGAAATGTATCAGAGGCAGACCTTGAAATTCTGGTGTAAAAGATACGTCAAATCACAGACCGCCCCAGAGAAAAGATACACACCTATTTAGCTGCTTTAAGATGTTTTGGAAAGAGATAAGAAGGATCCTTCTTCTTCTTTTTAAAAATCAAAATGGCAGGAGCTACACAAAAGAGAAAATGAGTTGTTATGAAAAGCCTTACGTCCTGAACTCTGCAAAGAGGAGAGGGTGGTGGGAGGAGAAGTTGAGCAGTCTGGCAAGGGGGGGGACAAGAATGTGTGTAGCGCCCACCTCTTAGAAGCATTGTGGTAGTGACTGTGAATGGTTCCCTTTGGCTCCTTCCACCCCCCTTCTGGTAAGGGGGGATACATCCCTGATTCTCTCTCAGTTGGCATTCTCACAGATAATTAGCTTTTTGCCATCCAGAAAACTATGGGGGGACACCCCTCTAACCCTCCAAGCATCTCCCTCACCCTCCTCGGTCCTCTCTTCACCAAACCTGATGTCCTCCTCCACGAATTGGTCCCTCCTGATGACCAAAGAAAGCACGTCGGAACGTGGTTTGCTATGATCCACCGGGTTTTCAATGGCTGATGGTTGGAAAGTTGATTGCCAGACAGCTTTTTGCAAGTCTGACACAGTCTGGAAGCTCCACTAAAACCGATCCCTCCACCCCAGGGTGACTCTGACATCAATTACAGCAGCCCAGTGAGCAGCATACAAATCACCACCATCCTGCAAAGGGATGGGTCGTGGCACGGAGCGTTCAGTTCAGTTCCTTATGAGAGTTGGATGTGGAAGACTTAGGGGAGACCAAGTCCATCTTATGTTCTTTCTCTTAGAGGCGAGGTTTTCAAGCAGCAGCCTGTCTGTGTGCGTTCTTCAGCTTGCTGGGGATTCAGAAGCAGAATCAGAGGCAGAAGAGTGTTGTGGTGTCTTGGGTCTGGTTCCCCCCTGGATCCCAGCTGTGGAAATGGTTCTTGAACCACTCAGTTTGGAATTGCTCTGGGAATCATGGCTACCTGACTGTGTTAGTCTGGGTAGACTAGAGAAATCCAAGGGGATGCATGTGTGTAAGAGAGAAAATTGTATATTAAGACAACATGTCAGTCCAGTCCAGATCAAGCCCATGAATCCGATACTAGTGCATATGTCTGAGACAGACTCACATGCAATGGAAGATCAGAGGCCAGCGAGTTGAAAGTCTTGTGGATCCAATGGCAGTGGGAGCATCTCAGTGCTGGTATGAGTCTCCATGTGGCTCCTCTAGCTCCCGGGCTCTGGTTCCATCAGCATTGCTCCATGGGTCTTGTCATCAGAAAGACAAAGAAGGGGAGAGCATATCTGGCCTCCAGTGATCTATTTATCTCCTTCGTGCCTCCAAATGAGGTTATCAAGCTGCTACCTGATGGACAGGCTAGACTCCACCCCTTCATAAGTTGACAGGAGAATATGTAACTGCCACAAGGATCATTCCAGGACATGCTCCTTCAGCCTCCTGAAGACTTGGTAAGCATGCAGTTTCCCATGTCAAATCTCTTCCTGCTGAATATACCTACA
>PVJH01035686.1:0-19402 GCA_004026705.1 Nesogale talazaci
ATTTCCCCAAAATATAAACTTTGTGTTCCAACCATGGATCTTGGGGAATAGCACAATGAAGAATTACCAACAATAGTTCATGGCTTCCTAACCTATTTAGTCCATATTAATAAGTGTTACATATTTAATTGCTGGAAATATCTAACTCCCATGATCATTTTAAAGTTTTACCTTTTTGTCTGATTTTTAATGGTTCATCCTGTTAACCTCCAAGCCTATTTGTCTTTTTGTTGCACTAGGGTGGTATGAATATTATTATGATGGTGGAAAGCTATGTCCTTGATATTTAAAACACCATTGGGATCATTTCTAGTACACAGATTTCGGGGGGGGGGGGAGGCAGGGAGCTTCTAAATTAAAAGAGATATGGAGAAAAGCCCTAGTAGTTTACTATTGAAGACAAACCAATGAAAACTTTATGGAACTGAAAGCAATAAATAAATAAATAGAAATTGTTCCACTCAATTGCTTAAGACATGTTACTAAGAGAGACCTTTCCCTAGAGGAAGATACCATGGTTAGTTAAATAGCATGCCAGTGAGTGTAAAATAGCATTTCTTTGAGATTTATTGGCATAATAACAACAGCATAATCTGAACCTGCCAGAAATTATGTGGATGATATCAGACCAGGGAGCATTTCATTTTATTTTGCATAGACCAGGTTGCCATAAGCTGGAATGAAATTCATTCCCTCTATCATTTGACTTGTACCCATCCTCCATGATGAAGATAGCTCAATTCAAATTCCTTGTAAAAGAATTATGAAAACTTGCAAAAATATCAAATATTATAATAGCACCTAAAACTGAAGATAGCATAAATCTTGTTTAGAGGAATTTGAGTACAAGTTCTAAGAGCTTGAAAATCGGAATTATCTTCATAATTAAAAGTTAAAAATATAGTGTTTTAGAAAGAAACACAATCCAATTTTGGAAAAAAACATGTAGGAGATATTTAGTTACCCATTCTCTTGCTCAGGGTTTAGAAATCAAGAAGCTGTACAATCAAAAAAATTGAGCAGCCTTCTCTACATTTTATTGATTTCCATTTTTGAGACTGAAGAAATAATATTTTTCCCTACCCCATGCACCCACTGTATACACTAGCACTTTCTTTTTAAATTTCTTATTCGTAATTTAAAAACCTCTGTGCTAAAATTCAATATGTCTGGAATAAGGAAGAAATAACACATTATATTATCAGAAATTGTTCCCTAAGTAAGCAAATTCCAGAGAAGAGAAAAACAATGAGAACTGCATCTTGAAATATCTATTTCCTCATGTATTCCAATGTCCACATTACCATATAAAGATGAAAACGTGCTCTCTGAGGTTGACACTTTAGCTCAAGAGAGCCACAGGAGGTGAAAGCCTGGGACACACTGCTGTTGGGACTTCTCTCAGTGCTGTAGGAATGAATTAAAGAAGGTTTTATGACGCAAATGTCAATGTTTCCAGAGATTTCTTTTCAAATTGAGCCTTTTGCTTTTTGAATCATTTCAACAGACGTTTAAGTCGATGTAACAGAACTTTTTCGTGTGCAATTAATTTTGCTACATCTATGGAATAGTTCCCCTTTTGTTGATTTTCTCCTTGCTATTACCTCTTTCCTTTTGCGCTGTTTGGATGAACTATTCGAATCCAATGGATAATCTGTCAAATCCAAGTCACATTTGTCAGATTTTGAACAGGGATGTGAACTCTTTTTCTCCCTCTTCTATAAGATAGTCTGTAGACTATGCCTTCTTTGAATAGTGACACAAAAACAAATACACTAATGAGAAAGGTAGAAAGTTTTACAAAGTCTAGCCCCAAAGCAGAGAAGGTCAGCATATAAATTCATACAAGTCATGGATACAGGTTGAAAATGATGTGGAATGGTGGAAAGCAACCTAGATATGACAAGTGGTTTTCCTAGCAACCTTTTATGTGTTTTCTGGAAAATGCATATTTGAATAACTATTTGAGCCCAAGAAAGTGGACTTCCTGAGATGCTAAGCGTTTACAGACTTTTAAGAATTGAGGGTGCTGATATATCCTGAATGCAGTGTAACCTAACAAGGAAGGTGGCTGTCAGTTAAACCTTATCCTACAAATGGGGAATTGAATGTGTTTAGCTAGAACTTCACAAGTTTGCTAAAGCAAAATTTATGAAATGCAATATTAAGGATTAAGTGTGAACTGTTGCTGCCAATTTCACTAACATAATGTAGTATCAGCATAGAAATTATGCATTTTATTAAAAAGGGCAAGTAACTATAAATATGCATGCATTTTTAATTTGCTTAGCTGAAGCTGCACTGGATGGATATGCTACAAAAAACATCTTTAAAATGTTGAAAAGTAATGATGTTGCTTTGAGGATAAAGGTAGGCCTTACCCAAGCCATAGCTTTTTCCACACTATGCCCCATATAAATGTAAGGTGGACACTGGTTGGGGTAAACCAAATAATGATACATTTAAATTGTGGTGCTAGAGAAGGATATTGAAACTACCATGGACTGCTAAATGGACAAACCAATTGGTCTTATATGAAGTACTTCTGGAGTGCTTCTTTGGGGCAGGGAAGCTAAGACTTCATTATACAAACTTCGGACAGGTTTGCAGGAAAGACCAGCCCTGGAGAAGGACACCATGCATGGCAAAATAGAGGGCCAGCAAAAATGAGAAAGGGCCTTGATACAATGGATTGAGCTAAAGCATGAGAAAATGGGACAAGTTTTGTTCTGTTGGACAGAAAGCCACTATGAGTTGGAAACGACCTAACTGCACCTAATTGAAACAAACTTGACTATAAAATGAATATATAGTGTTCAATGTCTTGATGTGGGTACAAAAATGAGGAAATGCACACAAAGTTATAAAGACAAATATTGAATCAGCATATTGAAAAAATGCTTCAAAAGAGATCACTGATAGTGGTTAATATTGAGTGATTTATGAAATGCTAAATCCCAGAATATGTTAAAAGTATCTTTGGCTCAGCCCTGGTGGTGTAGTATTTGTGCGTGGGACTGCAGCCTACTGGGTTGGAGGTTCAAATCCACCAGCAGCTCTCCAGGAGCAAGGCTGGGCCTCCTACTCCCACCACCAGAAGGCAGTGATGCCAAAAAATAAATTTAAAAAATAAAAGAGGTTCAATTTAAAAAAAAGTATCTTTACAGTAAAATGTTTTAGTCAAAATATTTTTCTTTATGATAAGTTATTATTCTTAGAAAATGATAACATTAGCATTTATAACATATATGAACTTTCTGAAAGAAAATTTCCTGAAGATGATCCTAGCAATCTGAGAATTATTTTTTGTTCATTCCATGTAAGAAATGCTGCGTGCTATTTTTTCCCCAGCTGCATATAGCTGACAATTTCTCTGCAATACTTTCTTCATCTCCGTGCGCTGCACTTTGAAATCTTTTGTCCAATTCTTTAACTTCTTGATTTCTTCATTTGCTTTAATTCCCATGAATTCTAGAGCATTTTTGACTACCTTCTGAGATCCATCTTGATTTTTTCTTGCTTTCCTGTCTTGGATATGACTATTTCTATTCTTCATATGAGATGTCATGACATAATTCCACAATTCATATAGCATTCTAGTCATTTCTCTTTGAAATATTAAATATATTCTTTAGATGGTCTTTACATTTAGGAGGGATATTCTGGGTCTTATGGGCTGTTTTCATTCTTTAGCTTCAATTTGAATTTGTGTATCAACAGTTGTTTTTCTGTTCCATTGTTGACCACTGACCTTATTCTGATTGATGATATTGAGTTTCTGCAAGACACCTTCCCACAAATGCCATCAAGTTGATTCTATCCTACTACATCAGATGAAGTCTACTTGTAAAGTCACCAATTATGTCTCTGGGAAAGGTATTTGCAATGAATAAGTTATTGGATTTGTAAAATTATATTATGTGATCTTCATTCTTCTTTCTATTACCTTGGCTATATATTCTACAAATCCTCCCCCCGACCCCACACTCACATCTTTTGCACTCAAGTAATCATTGATATGTCTTGGTCATGATAAACTTACCAACTTAAAATAGCACATATTTACTACCTTGCAGAAAGAATCCCTTCCTCATTCGGTGACTTTGAGGATGTCCCAAAGAAGGACATCATGCTGCGTAAAATAGGCAGCAAAAAAGAGAAAGGTTCTTGCAAGATAGATTTATGCAGTGTTTTCAACAAGAGGCTGAAACACAAGAACAATTGTGGGGGTAGTGAAGGACAGGGCATTGTTTTCTTGTGTTCTCCATATGAGCACTAAGGTCAGAAATGACTCAGTGACGTCTAAGCACCAACACACCTTACTTGCAAATTTCCTTAGACTTGGACTAGTTTTAACAAATCATTTCATAATTTTCATGAATCTGAAAATGCTCTTAGTGATGGAAATAAAGGAATTTGAAAAGTTCAAGTGGTTACCCAAATAGAGAACAATAAACAGTATTTGAGTTTGTAAATAAAATGTAACTCAGAATGGAGCCATTATTACCATTATTTTATTTTATATTTTCCTGAAGCTTAAGTTTTAGTGAAAATATGACTAACTTTAAGTCAATCAAAAATTGTAAGGGAATGTTAATTTTTGACAAATCATGGAATCACTATCTATGTGATTCCAGCTCTATTTTTTTATCATACTTTCCCAAAGGAAATTGTTTCTTTCATATTTATATAGTCTTCAGGTGCTAATAGATATACTTAGGGTTTTCTAAAATAACCGTAGAAAAATATGTTCTGGTTATCTGTAAACTAGATAATACACCTAATGAAAATATATTTAATGTTTTGTTTTAACTTAACAGAGGTAACTTTTGCAAATCTGTACATGCTTTAAAATAATAGTCAAAGTTATATATGTGGTAGTTTTATTTCTCAAATACATTTATGAAACTTTTATATAATCAAGATTACATTACATTTTAACTATACACTGTACAATCAAATATTTTATGTTTTGATTCAAATGTCTATGCAGATATGTTAAACTAACATACTTCAATAATAGAACAAGATGCAAGGAAAAGAAGGAAGGGATATAATTAGCCATCTGAAGCATTAAAAGTCAGAACCAAGTTTATTGGAAGATGAGAACCATTCTATAATAATTGAAATACTTAAATACTAACAATCATGTAGCCTCTGGGAAGTTCAGAAGAATGAACAAATTTATGCTAGAAAAAGTACAATCAAAATGCTTTTTAGAATCAAGGATAGTGAGAGCTTGTCTCATACTCTTTGGACATCCTATCAGAAAATAGTAGTCACTAGAGAAAGTCATCTTGTTTGGTAAAGTGTAAGGGCAACAACAAAAAGATGTGTTGACAGTATGGCTGCAGAATCAGTGCAGAGAGAACAGCAATTGTGAAGAGAGAGTAGGACAAGACTGTTTCACTCTGCTGTTCATGCATCACTGTGTGTTACAGCTGAGTGGGGAGTCTCTAGCAATAATTTCAACAAAATTATTGCTAAAAGTTTTTATAAGTTTGTTTATTAGGAAAAGCATATATCAATGTTATAAGTTGTATTTCTTGTCAAATAAAATATAAAAATACATGTTTTCCTTTGCTTATAGACATCATTAAAATTGCATTTATACTTAGTAGATGTTAACTGGATTCATAGAAATCAGCATGATTTTATTAAGAATCCCATTCCATTTATCTTCTAAGATGGATATCTTTCAGGGAGTCACTATATTGATTGGTTAAATAACCTCTATCCACTGTGGTAAGCCAACATAACTATGATGCTGTTAGGTGCCATCAAGTCTGTTCTAATTCACAGAAACCCCATGAATCTGATCATCTTTTCTTCTAAGAAGCATGTCTAATCATTTGAAAACCTATACCATAGTCTTTTTCCTAAAAAAACATCAATTTCTCTTCTCCTATCAGGAATTATATTACAGATTCATAAAAGCTTACTGAGCCTAACATGGACGTGGACAGCAGTTGTCAAAAAGGGCATTGTTAGTTGTGGCAGAGAATCAAACAAAGAGAAGCAAGTGCGACCTTACTATCAAGAAAACTGAGTTATGTAAACCTTGCAGACGTATCCTTCATTTTAACAGGTCTGATATCCACGTCATGATCCTGAATATTAAATGGATGGTATAGAATATCTATTACATCTATAATAGATATAAGTATTGAAGATGTACATTATGAAGTTTCATGATTTTTTATAGAAAGCATAAAGTACTATGTAATTTTTGCTGTTCATTTTACAATGCAAAAAAAGTAATGCTCTCAGGATTCACTGAGGTGTGGAAATTATTACGCCATACATAATTATTAGAGGCAATTTTCCAGCTAGTCATGATTGTAATAGTTATTTTCTTTCCTTCTTTCACTGTTGACATAACTTCCCGTGTGCTGACTTATACAATTTTACTAAGAAAGGGAGATAGCAAGAAAAAAACTTTTTAATAAATACCAAAGCGCTGCCAGTTTAAATGCCAATGGCTAGATTTTTCTTTCACATAAATATATGAGCTTTATGAAAATGTGTGCACTTTTAGGTATTAGATACATATCGCTTTGTTCACTTCCTATTTTAATCTGTGTCCTAGATATTTTTGGTCTCTCAATAGAACCAAAGTTTCTGATTTGACATAACTGCATTACTGGTTATGTGGCCAAAGGCTTTGTGCAGCACTGTTAATCTAAGGACTGAGCGAAGTCTGGGGAGAGGGCTGCCAGCTCTCAAGCACGGGGGCGGAGGGGGGGGGGTGCTCGTCAGAAATAATGACGGAGAAAAGGCCAGATAAGGAAGCCTGCAACTTTTCACCTACTGTCAGGAAGAGATGCAGCCCGGAGCTATTCAACTGACGAGGCACACAGCCCCGCCCCGCAGAGCACAGTGAGCACCGCCTGTAGAACTAAGCCCCAGCTGTCACTGCGCCACCGAGTACCGACACACCATCACGCACATAGCCCCTCCAACAGCAAAACCCGAGCACTTCCCTCCACGTCCTGCCGAAGCACGCCACCAGTTTGCAGCTCACACCCCCTCTGGTGTGCCAACATTGTCAAACTACAGCACCAGCAAGATTGCAAGGCTGACAGAAGTTTCCAAAAAAAAACACTAGTTTCTCCTTTTAAAAAATCACAAAAATAATTTCTTCTGTTATTGTTCTATCTTCCACATTCATGAGCTTTTTTGTTCTTTTGCTATTTTTGTAAAATATTTTATTATATTGATTATATTTGAAAAGCCATTTTTCTAGTATTTTGTTCTGATATATAATACTTTATCCCTGCCTTTTCCTACTTTCTTTCTCATCTGTCTTCCTTTGTTCACTTTTGCTTTTGTGGTTCCTCTTAATCTGCAGCTGCACCTCTAGAGAGGATCGAGCACCTTCACGCGACCGAGCAGCCCACCCCAAACTTGCAGCTGGCCACGATGCCATAGAAACCACAGCCAATCACAATTCACATACACATAAAAAGAAAAAGACATAGACAACTGAACAACACCAAACGCAAAGGAACATTAGGAAGAAGAGGACTTGGAATTACCATACATCAAATTCAGGTACCATAAGTGGAGGGAGGAAATGTTAGATATAAAATGCAAGCTATAGAAAAACAAAAAACCCTCTACCAAAAAGAATCCGAGTGTAAAAAATCAGGTAAAATCATTAGAAAACACAGTAAAAGAGCAGAGTAATGAAATTGAATAAATGGACAAATAAGTTAGTAAAAGTGTTGAGACAGTTTTCTCAACAGGTGATGAGAAAAATAATCAACAAAAACTAATAAATTCTAAAGAAATCCATTTCATTTGAAATCCCAGAGCCAAACGAAACAAAAATCTACAAAAAATGTACAAATAAAATAAAAGAAGCACCACAAGAGTGAAATTAATTATGCTGAAACCAAAATAGCCCCTAAGAGTATAGTCCTCAGAAGAACAGCATCAGGACACTCACACTCAAACTCTAAATTTTCAAGGAAAAGGGGAGAATTTTGAAAGCAGCATGGGGCCAGGGGTGGGTGGGTGTCGGTAGGGGAGAACAATTATCTGTGAAGGAAAATCTTAAGATTTTCAGTCGAAACTGAGAAGACACCATAGTAACATGTATAAAGTTGAGGGAAAGGGGATTTCCTGCCAGCCACTTATTTCATATCAAGAAAAGTTATCCTTCAAGTATGAGGGACAAAAATGGTATTTCTAGATGTGGAAAAATTAATACTATTTGTAAAAATAAGACTAACCATTTCAAAAAAAACAAAAGGAAAACTTTTGACAGTTGATCAAGAACACAGATAAATGTGAGCACAACATACAGGACAACAGCCCACAAAAGTCAATACAATGAAAAACCATTGTATTCAAAACCTTAAAGAAATAGAAAAGAGGCAAAGACACTAATAAAATCTCAAAAGCAAAACAAAAATCACACAGCAAAATGGAAATAATAAGCTTGCCTGTAATGAATTGAATAACACTGAAGGGTAATGAATTGAATGCACCAGTCAAAATACGGAGACTACAAGACTAGATTAGAAAATAAGGCACATAAATACACTGTCTACAAAAGATGTAACTCAGACACAAGAATAAAAATGGACCATAACTTATAAGTAAGGAGAAATTTTACCAAGTTAATGACAAACCAAAAACAAGCAAAAAGAATGAAGATATTAATTTCTGAGAAAACAGACTTAAAGACAAAAAGATATTATGAGAGACAAAACAAACACAACATAATGAGTAAAGGAAAAATAGAACAAGAAGCTATAAACATATGTATTCCAAATAAGAGAATATCAAAATAAATTAATCACATTCTTTAGGTTGAAAATGAGATGAAAGTGGTCATGGGGACTTCAATACACCAATCTACAGGAAAGACACATCAGGAAGAAACTCAGTAGTCCCAGAAGGCAGGAGGAGCTAAACACAATCAACCAACTTAACCTCCTAGGCGCAGTCAGAATACTTCATCCACCAGCAACATAGTACGTATGCTTTTTCAGTTCATAATGAACAATCTCTAAAATAAATCACATGCTAGATAACAAAAACCACAAAAATTGAAAAGCATTTAAATTATACACTATATTTTTTCAAACTATAACCCCAACTATATTAGAATTAAACAATAGAAAGAATAAGAATAGAAAACCAAATACATATAAACTAAAAAACCCAATACTTAAAGTTGACTGTGTAATACATTAAAGAGGGAAAAGAAAACCTACCCTTCCTGCACTGCCAACTCAGTGATGCCATAGAACAGGATGGAGCTCTCCTCTGTAATCCTGAGACTGTCACTCTTGACAGATATGGAACATTTCATCTTTCAACCAATAGATTCAATAGAGAGTTATACTTTAAAATGCTTGAGACAAAGGTGAATGAAATCTCAACAAACCAAAACTTTTAGGACCCAGTAAGAATAGTTAATAGGGGGTAATTTTAATCTTATTTCAAGAAGCCATCACAGCTTAATTTAGGTCCATAAGTCTGATTCAAATTGAGGCTCTCTTCAGACTCAGCCAAATACAGGTTGATGACCCAGAAAAGTAAGACCTGGTACAGGTAGCTCACAAGCCAGTGGTAGCAGAGTCACAGGCACCCAACTTTAGTGGAAGTATGGCAGTGAGCTGATAGCCCTCTGGGTCAGATGGTCCACACGAGACTACTCCTGGAGGTAAGCACATTCCCAGCAAGCAGGAAGGTAGAATTGGATAGAGAGAAAATTTTCCAGTTTCCTTTATAAAATGGCTGCATTCCCAAGAAGGCCCCATCAAGCTGTCTGTGATCTGCTTGATTATTTGGATCTCACGCCTACACTTTCATACAAATTCAAGTCGACATAACTTCAACAGACATGAAGTAGGTTCCTTAAAATATTAACAAATTGACAAATCACTGGCAAAGGAAAAGAAAGAGAAGATACAAATCTGAATAGAAGTTTCACAGAAACAGAAATCTGAATGGCCAATAAACATATGAGAAAATGTTCCCAATTATTAGCCATAAGAGGAATGCAAATTAAAACAACAATGAGATACCACCTAACACCCTCAAGGATAGCCCAATTTAAAAAAATCAAAGTAACAATTATTGAAGGGACTGTGAAGAGACAGGAATTCTCATCCACTGCTGGTGGACCTGTTGGTATGTATAGCCACTATGGAAATCGATATGGCAATATCTAAAACAGATGGAAATTGAGCTACCATTCGACCCAGCAGTCCCCCTACTGGGCATATACCCAGAAGGACAAGAAGCAAACCATGACCAGACATCTGTCCTCCAATGTTCATCACAGCATAGTCTACAGTTGCAAGGAATTGGAAATTACCCAAATGTTCATCAGCTGATGAATGGATTAAAACACTGTGGTACACACTAGAAAGCAATGATGAATACATGAAACACATTCCTGCTTTAGGAGAACTGGAGGAAATTATGCTAAGTGAAGTAAGCCAAGCGCAAAAGAACATGTACAACATGAGACCATTGAGGTAAGCTTCAAAAAAAATGCAAAGGGAGCATAGGGAGAAAGCTGCTATATGCAAAAATTCCTGGGGGCCGGGACCCAGGCAGTGTGGCAGGGGCCAGACAAATCTAGAGCTATGTATGGCAGTATGGCAGGGGCCAGACAAATCTAGGGCTATGTATGTTAGCCAACTTGGGGGGGGGGTGTGAAGATGGCCATGTGTAGAGAAGGAATGGGGTACTAACCCACCCAAGGGGAGCATATTGTTTATATCTCCACAGGGAAAGAGGCAACAAACTTAAACCCAGTGTTCCATGATGTAAATATAGTATGATGGCATGGAGTGGGGAGCAAGTGTAGGGGCCTGGGGGCGCAACCCCCAATCCACCTGGACAGCTACCTTTCCCCGCAAGGGAGTTTGCCTTGGAGGACAGCACTGAAGCTGTGCTTGGGTAGTGAAGCATGCCTGACCAGAGCACAGGAGAAGAATTGAAGGGGAAGGAGAAGAGAATGGAATGCATCCTAGCCCACTCAACCATGAGGAAGATATTCTCAATCAGAACAGCCAATCCACAGAGAGGATCATATGGCCAGCCCCACTATGAATCAAGGCCATATGGGGACAACAATGGAGAAGCAGGTTCAGGATTGTACCGTCTGACTAAACCACACCATGGCAAATCACTTAAGAGTGTGCAACAGAGCATGGGGTTCCTGAAAGAGTGCGAAGGATATACTTTGGGACCAGGAGGTTAGCAGACTCAACTGGGGTGGGGCGCACCCCTGGAGGTCAACGAACAGAACTTGAATTTTTGTTGTTGTTATTGTTTTCCTCATTTTATTTTCTTTGGTTGCTTCATCTTAGGACGCCTTGTTTTGTTTTTGTTTTTTTTTTGGTACATATTTTTATCTCTGCATGTCTATCTAGATAAGAGCAGCTGGATGAAGAGTCTGAATGAGAAAATAATGGGACTGATGGTTCCCGGAGGGGGGGTAGGATATGGGGGTGAGGGGGAAAGGTGATTGTCTTGACCCATCCAGGGATAATGAAATAAGTGATTCAAAATCAGTGACAAGCTGGGTGTGAGAGGTCTAATGGGGATTGTTCCAGAGTAATCCCATGGAGAGAAAACCCTGAAACCCAAATGGAGGCTGAGCATGATAGTGGAACAAGAGGAAAGTAAAAGGAAATAGAGGAAAGAACTGGGAGGGGGGTGGTTAAAGGACATTTATAGAGGTCTAAATATAGGCATGTACAGAGGTGAATATATTTATATATGATGATGGGGAAATAGATCTACATACATATTACTAATAGGGTTAATATTAAGGCAGCAGATGGGCACTGGACCTTCACTCAAGCACTTCCTCAATGCAAGAACACTTTGTTCTGTTATATTGGCATTCCATGATGTGCACCTGATGATCACTGTAGACAATTGTGTGCATAAGCAAAAGTGGTGAAGAAAGTTGATGGAGCATGGCTATCAAAAGATGTAGCATCTGGAGTCTTAAAGACTTGAATGTAAACAAGTGGCCATTTAGCTCAGAAGCAACGAAGCCCACATGCAAGAACCACACCAGCTTGTGTGATCACAAGGTGTGGCAAAGATGTTATCAGTTTTCAAAGAACTAAAATTCATAACATTGCATGTGTACAAGAAAATATGACAAAGTAAGCTGATGGTGCCTAGCTATCAAAAGATAATAATGTCTGGGGTTTTGAAGGCTTGAAAGTAAATAAGTGGCCATCTATATGAGAAGCAACAAAACCTAGATGGAAGAAGCACACCAGCATGTGTGACCACGAGGTGTCAACAGGATAAGGTATTAGGGAAGGACAATGCTTCAAGAATAATGATGGCAACAATTGTACAAATGTGGACTATATACAATTGATGTATCTATTGATCATAAGAGTTTTGTGAGCCCCCAATTCAATTATTTTAAAAAAGCAGACTTGGTTATGATCATAACACAAAACTAATTGAAATAAAAGGACTAATTACTACCATTGTGTCACTGTGGGATAGCTACATAAACTGATGTCAATTTGAGACTTTAAAGAGTGAAAGGCTGGTTAGTCTGTCAATAAGGTTGCAGTGTGATGACTTTGTTTGGAGGAACAATGGAGACAAATAGCTCACTGGAGACCACATACCCATCCTCCCTGAGAAACACTCTCATTCACAGGCCACATGGAGCCACGCTGATGGAACTAGAGCCCCAAAGCTGGAGAAGCCATGTGGAGACGCACGCAGGTGCTGAAATGCTTCCACTGCCACTGGATCCTCAAGACTATACACCCACTGGCCTATGATTTTCCCGTACTTGGCTTCATTACATGTGTCATGGGTGTCTGAAGAGGAATTTATGGACTGGTATCAGACATAGGCTAATATTGGACTATGGACTTGATCTGGACTGGGCTGGGATATTTTCTCAAAATACAATTGTCCTTTCATATAAACCTCGTTTTATGCACATAGAAGTATATATGAATTTGTTTCTCTAGTCAACATAGACTAACAGAGTCTACTCCAACACATTTAAAACCTTGGAAAATGGGCAAATATGTAGAAACATACCGTCTACCTATGCAGATTAATGTAGAAAATCTCAACATATCTATACAAAACTTAAAATAGAGCAGGTCATTAAAAAACTTCTGACAAAAAAAGAATTCCAGGACCAGATGGTTTCATAAGGGAGTTTTGTCAATAATTCAGAGAAGAGTTGACTCAAATCATTCCAGAATATAGAAAAGGACAGGAAAGTCCCAAGTTCATTTTATGAAGCAAGGCTGAGACCAAAGCCAGGCAAAGACATGACAAAAATGGAAAAAGACAAGGCAGGATTCCTTATGAACACTTATTTCCCCCCATAAACCTGTGAGTTCACTCAGAAGCTGAAACTATACAGAAAAAATGAATTAATTTGCTATTTTAAAGCATCTTCCTTTTGTATTCAATATCAACTTTTCTCAGTGTCAGAGTTTGTTAATTTTAACAGAACACAATATCAAAGTATACTTATATGTCAAGACTTGGAAGACTTCACAGTACCTGAAATAATACAAGGTGAGTAAGCAAAATATTAAAAGTAAAGTGCAATCATATGAAAATAAAATCAGTTTCATATCTTCTAACATCAAAATATCTTATATCCACCTCAGTGATCTAAATAATATCAAGCATATACCCTTGAGCAATGTAACTAACTCCACCGGGAATGTCAAATGTGTAAACACAAGCATACAAACTGACACACACATGTATACAAGCACTTCTGTTGTATAGGATTTTATAAGGGAATAAGCAGGGCAAATGTAAATGTATTTTATTAAGTTTGGAAAAGAAGATATTTCTAAATCTCACCCACTTCAGAACAATCTATGAGATATGAATTTTATATTTAAGAATAAATTGATAATGCTATATTGTTTTGATTGAAGCCTGGCCTATTTTTCATGGACTAAATCTATTTACATTTACTTATTTGCTAATAAAGCTATGTATATCTATAAATAATCAGAGTGGTTGATAACTTCCATTTACATTTAAATTATAAAATTAGAAATTTGGTATTGCTAGATGTCATTGTGTTCTAATTCACAACAATGCCATATAGAGAAGAAGCATGTACTTCTCAATTATATACTGTGGTGATCATCTTTGCCATGCTTTGCTTCATTGCTGCAGCCACCATGTTAGTTCATATCATTGTTGGTCTCCCCATTTTTCTCTGACCTTATACATGTCGCTCTTTTTCAGAAATTTATTGTTCTAAAAATATGTTCAGCATTCATGAGATGAAGTATTGCCATACATACTTCCATAGAATGTGCTGACTGCACTTAATCCAAGACAGATTTGTTTGTTCTTGCTGCATTCCATGCTATGCTCCATATTCCTTGCCAATATAATGACCCAAATATATCCGTTCTTGTCTGATATTCTTTGCACATCAGGCAGCTTTCCCATGAAGCTCTTACTATGGAGTCTAGTTCCAGCACATTGGGACCCTTTAGGACAGGGAGGAGCTGCCCTAGCATGTTTTCAAGACAGCAAATCTTTAATGAACAGTTAGAAAACTTGAACTACTGACATTTTGCTTATTAGTTAAGAATTTAGCCACTCCTCAAATAAGCTTCCAGTATATATTCAAAACAATTGAAAAATAAAATATATAAGGCTTGGGGTAGGCTCACTTTAGTCTTTCAAAGAAGCATCTTCTATTTGAACACTTTAAATAAAACTTTGCATGAGATTTTCCAGATACACAGCATGATACTTCTATGAGTATTGATTATAGATCCTGGTAAGATGATTTCTTGACAACTTTAATTGTATCTCTATTTATCATAATGTTGCCTATTGGTCCAGAAGCTGTGAGATTTTTGTTTTCTTTTTGTTCAAGTGTAATTCATAGTGGAGGTTCTGTGGTCTTTAAGAAATGTCATTATATTAATCATAAAAAAAGACAATGTGTTAAGCTCTACCTTATAGCAAAATGCTGTTAGTGAAAGAGTAACATCCATATGCTCACAAGGAAAGCAGTCAGTATGACTGTTATTCAAATTTACACACCAATCACTAATGCTAAGGACAAAGAAATGAAATTTCTGCCAACTTCTGCAGTTTGAAATTGACAGAACATTCAATCAGGATGCATCGATCATAACTGGAATGTGATTATAATGTGAAATTTGAAAACCAAAAAGAAAAGATTGGCAGTTGAAAAATTTGACATAGGCAATAAAAGATGTGCTAGAGAATTTATGAGAGATTTTAACAAAAGTAACATTTTATTCACTGAAAAGACCTTTTATCAGTAACAAATAATGACTATACAGGTGGACCTGCCAGATTATATGCATGGGAATCAAGTCAGCTTCATCTGTAGAAAGAAGCAAAAGAAAGCCGAATGTTACTAGCCACAAAGGTAAGGCTCACTTTGAAGCAGAAAGTCTCCTGCTTACAGGCAAGTTAAAGACGAAACTGAAAAACATGTAGACAAGTCTGGAAAATCCAAATGATAACCTTGAATGCACTCCACCTGAATGTATGCTGCAATTCAATAATAGACCTGAAAAAATTACAGTTTAGTATCACTGATTTCTGTCAAGATTTATTCAAATTGTTCACCAATTTACAAAACACTTTTGATAATTCAATAACATCCCATAAATTGTTTTTCACAAAAAAACTATACCCCAATGTTTACCTCTAGGCATTCATACAAGCCCCATAGGGCACAGTTTTGATGGAAGCAGACTATGTATCATTTTCTGCTCAGATCCCTTTGAGATCAAACCATTGATTTTATTTGATCAACCAAGCTCTTAACTGCTACACTCCCTGGGTTCCTCTCATCGCCCATCAGTATAGCACACAATGTTCTGTTGTTCTTGTTAAATTTTCACTGGCCAGGTTTTTGCATTGCTTTGTTTTGTTTTTCCTAGAAGACCATGACAAGTTTCTTCCAAGTCCATTTTATGATGTAAGTGCTGCTGGGACCTGTCCACCCTGCATGTCCCTTTGGTCTTGCAATTGTGGGGGCAGTGTTTCCAACATCAAGCAAGACACAAGCACCATGGTCCAACAAATGAATCATAAGTGGCTTATGAATATCGGATGCCTTTAAGTCACAGTGTTGATAATGAATATAAAATAGGCCATTGATTGCCAGAAGATTGTCTGTCTTAGAAGAAGTACAGTGAAAATGCTTTGGAGAAGTGGGAACTTTGAAACTTTGTCATCCAAACTTTGGACATGCTATCAAAAGGGTCAAGTTTATGGAGAAGGACATTATGCTTTGGTAAAATAAAGGTTCAATAACAATAGAGGAAATCCCTGAACAAGAGAGATCAGCACAGTGGATCAAAGATTAGGTTCAAAAATTGGAGTGCAGCAAAAAATGCACTTTAGAAGTGAGAATAGTCTGAACAATTCAAACATTGTTAGGGTTGTTATGTTGGCACTGATCAGCAGCATTTTAATGTCTTCCATGTAGGCAGGGTCAATATATATTAGAATTGACTAATGGGAACCAAACAGCAGATATGTTAACCGATGCACCACGGGTCTTTCTCACATAAGCATATAGGGCAACTGGTGTATTTTGAAAGGTGGCTGTGGCTTTCTGGAGGAAGAGCTGCTTCTTTCCAACACTTACAAGTAGGCTGTCAAGTAGTGTAGTACCCTTCCTTATAAGCCCACAATCCTTGTTTCTATGTTTAGACACAAATTAGTTGCCTGCATATTTATGTATATA
This sequence comes from Nesogale talazaci, assembly GCA_004026705.1. Classification (NCBI taxonomy): domain Eukaryota; kingdom Metazoa; phylum Chordata; class Mammalia; order Afrosoricida; family Tenrecidae; genus Nesogale; species Nesogale talazaci. The sequence continues at coordinate 16,751 of PVJH01035686.1, forward strand.
AGTATAAGTCGTCATTAATTTATTTGTCTTTTCAAATAATACATCAGATCATAAATACAACTCTCTTCTAGTTTCTCAATGGATTGCCTTAAACACACCTGCTAGCCTCCATGTCAACAGTTTGAAACCACCAGCTGCACCAAGGAAGGAAGACAAGGTTTCATAGTCTCATACAAGCGGCCGTCTGTTGAGAAGCACAAGCCCACATGGAAGAACCACACCAGCCGGTGCAATCATGAAATGTCCACGGTAGCAGGTAACAGATATCAGATGATGCCAACAAACAAGGAAACCCTTCTTGTTGAGAATGATGGGTGTCATAGCAGAGATCCCAAACCCACCTGTGGACAATGGGACACCCTTTCACAGAAGGGTCACAAGGAACAAATAACCAAATCCACTGCCATCAAGTAGATTCTGGTAGTGATACTACAGGAAGGAGAAAACGATCCCTTTGTTTTTCTGGGATTTTAAATCTTGACAGGGGTAGATAGCCTCATCGTTCTTTCACAGAGAAGTTGATGAGTTTGAACTACTGATCTTGTGACTAGGATTTCAATGCATACTTCTCTAAGCCAGTGGTTCTCAACCTTCCTAATGTTTCAATCCTTTAATACAGTTAGTTCCTCAAGTCATGGTCACCTCCCCAACTATAAAATTATTTTTATTGCTACTTTATAACTTATTTTTTCTACTATAACAAATTGGGTAACCTCTGTGAAAATGTCATTTGATCCCCAATGGGATACAAGCCCACAGGTTGAGAACCTCTGAAGTAGCACAACCAATTTAGTTCTTAATTCTCTTAGAGCATAACTGTGAAATAACCTTAGTTGTCCTATCACTGAGTTTAAAAAGTTGAGGATATCTATTCATAAATTAGCTTTAGAATTTCTAATTTCAGTAGCTGCTTGCTCTAGCATTTGCTGAATGCTATTAATATTATGTTTTAGTTTGCTGCTAGTTAAACACAGGCTCCTGGTGATCTCATGTGACAGATTAGACCTGACACATTGGGTTTCCTTGGCTCTAATCTTCACTGGGGCAGATTACCAGACCTCTTTTTTTCATGCTAGTGATATTGAATCCCATTCCTCTTGGTTACCAGTTGAGGTTGTTTTTTAATATGTTGTCACTTTGAGAAGATTCAGTGTGAAGGGGTGAAATTTATTTGTCAATCACCTCATAGCTTGATGATCTAATTTGGAGGCACTAAGGAGATAAATAGCTCTCAGGAAGCAGCGTGCAAGTTGACTCCCTGGAAGACATTGCAGCTGGCAAGACTCATGGAGCTACACTAGTGCCCTCAGTCAGAGGAACCATGTAGAGAACCTTGCAAGCAATGAAATGTTTAAAATGCCACTGGATCCAGAAGACTTCCCGCCTACTGGCTAGTGGTCTTCCTGCATTTGGCATAATTGCATGTGTTTTGTGAGTCTGAAGAGGATTTTATAGATTGATATTAGACATATGGGATAATATGAGACTTATAGACTTGATCTGGACTGGGCTGGGATGTTTCCTCAATATTCAGTTGCTCTTGTATATAAAGTTCATCTTATACACGTATGAGTGTCTATGAATTTGTTTCTATAGTCTACTCAGACACCAGTAAGTTACTAACAGTACTGCCACCAAGGATATTTAAATGTTAAGAGAAATTATTATTTTTAAATATTCGGTAATGTTGGATAATGTATAAAAAGGCAGGGATTCAAGCAGTTACCCCCAAAATATTTTAAGCAATTTATATATATATATATATATATATATATATATATACACATACATACATACAACTTTTTGGTTGTTCAGAAACAGCAGAATTAGCAATTTAATTTTCCTCATCTGTTATTCATTTTGCTTGTTTTATTCATTTTTTGCTTTTAAATACCTTGCTTCATCATCAATGTTCTGAAAAAAATCCAAGTAGAGATTTTTGTCCTCTTTCTTTATTCCTAAACTTACTTGCCCAGAGCCTGTCTCTTTTTTTAATTGTTTATGCAAATAATGACATTTTGATGTTGGAAATATAGAGAAATAAATGATGAGTCATTATCATATTAATGAATTAGTTCTATTTAACATAAAATTAAAAAGTTATACATTATGTTATTCTTTACTTGACTTATTTAGCATTTTAGAAATTGATGGTATACCAGAAAATCCATTTCTGAAATGACTTATATAGCTAGTAAAATAGAACTCCTTCATCAATATATTTCTTGTTCTTTAACGTTTTATGGATTTTCTTGTAGTTATAGCTCTGTTTATGTCTAGGAATATTGAATTTGCCGAAAGCCAGTGTTTTTATTCTGTTTTATGGAAGAACAATTTGACAGCCAGTAAACCAGTTTTTATAATTCATATTACAAAACTGTTGTTGATGAGAAAAATGTGTAGGCTATTTAAAAATGCTTTTTCTGTAAAATCACATTCACTGTCTTTGTAGATATGTATTTTTTGTTTGCTGTTGTAAGGGATCATCTAATAATTAACTTATGATAAATATACATACACGCACCAACTTATATGCAACAGAGCAAAGTAGATACCTGCTCTGCTTCATTCTGATAACCATTGCTGTTTATGAGAGCCTATTTTTGAAACTATCCATGGCATTAAGAGTCTCTCACTGTTTCGCTGGTCCTT